>QYTT01092311.1:36412-48718 GCA_006980735.1 Dasypogon diadema | reverse complement strand
AGAAAAATTACCACGAGTAGCTCTGAGATATCTCTTATCTATATGAAATTAACATACATTGGATTCCTTACCTTACCTTACTGTATAGTCTTACAGAAATATTTGCGAAGCACTATCTTCGTATCAAAATTGGGCTTTAAAATTCTCGTTTTGATAAATGACACAAGCAGAGTGCAAGACGGAAAAAGGAGGTGCTAAATTCCGAAAACGAAAACTCCATCAAATATTTTATTCCACAATATAAAATTACAAAACACAGAACTGTCAATTTACAAAATTTCAACACGCAAAATTCCAAAATATATTATTTTTACACAATATATTATTTCATCAAAAGATGATGCTAATGTTCAATAATCGGCCAGATTTATAGGGTGAGCTGTGTGAAGTTGACACCCCCAAATAAAAATAAAAATTAAAGAAAAAAAAATGAGCTCTTTCTTGGCCATGCATGAATCGATTGTCCATGAATTAAGCACGTAAGTTCAGGGTTAAATTTCATTTGTCCGGCCCCAAGATATTATATAAAAAATAAGTATTTAGAAAAAAAAGTGTTTTCGCCCATATTGATGTTTTAATCCTTTCGCTACGACGAGCGACTCTCCACCAGGTGCCACTTATACATACAACGAAAAACTTTGCTCGGCTTAGCCAAAACACTGTACCTGAAAAAATATCAAGTTTATACTTTTTTGCATGAATGCAGACAAAATATTGATATTTTGTAAAGAAAAATCTTACAAAACCACTATCATCTGTATCTGTAGACATGTGCATGGATGGTTAAGTGTTAATTAATTTGTGCCTAATGCCTAAGAACACATTACCCATATTTTGAAAAAATGAAAAAAGTCTTAACAAAATTAGTTCTGTAAGACTAATATTATCTGCAAAGCACAAACCCACCCCAAAAAGACTCATTATAGCAAAGTACCTACCCAAATTGAAATTAATTTTTAGCAATTTTTTCTAATGTTTCTGCACCTACGTCGTTTTGTCTAAGAAGGGTAGAACTCTAATCGACCGCTTTTCTGCTTATACTACTACGACTTACCCTGGATCTGCTGTTCAATGTTCCAACCAACGAACATATATCATAAGAAGCCCAACTTCTCACATTCCAATCAGAACTTTTCGTTGACCTTCAAGATTTATATTTGTGTCTGCTAATTTTTCTACATAAGAAGGAAAAATCAAGGAAGTATATTTATCTTATCATTAAGAAACGTGACGAACGTACGCAACGGAACATTATTGCAAAGAAATAAATGTATGTAAATATGTTTAACTATTTATTTAATTAATAAATTACTTCAAATTTCCACACATACATAAAATTAGCAATTCCGAGAAAAACTATAAAATGATTTAATTTTATGCGTCGCTATGTATGTAATCCACCAAACAGGCGCCTAGGGCCTAGGCATAACAGTAACAGTATCGTCGGTTTTCGCTCGTATTCGTTCTGTTCCCTGACTGTTCGGTGACCGTTACTTTTTTGCGCACGTTCTGCTTTTGTTTTAGCTGCGGCCTTCTACCTTGTCCATATTTAAACAATGCAAAAATTTAATCTCAAGTTTTGCAAGATTTGCGTTCTAAGAGGAAATTATTTCTTTGTTTACTATCATTTGACACTATTGAGACCGGCTGTCTTCAGTGACAGAAGTGAAACCAAGGTGTTATCCGATGCTGACGCAAGTCAAGGTGCCTGGTTATCATTTAGTGCCTCTCTTTCCTCGCGATTTACATACGAGATGATGTGCCATTTACTGTTCTGAATGAACAATCTTGCAGTAATCCAGAATTTTCTTTGGATAAAACATTGGGGCTAAAAATTTCAAAGAAATTCATAATGGCTGCTTTATTCATCTCTCATTAACAATAATTATATTGACAGAGGCAAAGTATGTAGCCAAAAGATCACAACTCGTGGAAAATTCTACCTCTTGAAACGATGGGAAGATGTTTTCATAACAAAAATTGAGACAACCCAGCAAAATAAAATTGACTCACTTAGTTGGTTAAAATTCTTTTCAGTATATTCCTCAATTTCATTGGGTAAAAATTAGCAATTCCCAGAAAAACTATAAAATCTCTTTCCAGATTGTTATTTTTCTTTCTTCCATTCTAAATCAATGGGCCAGGCCTTTTTCTTGGAATTGCACTAGAAAGAACGATGTTTAGGGCAAAAAAGAAAATTTGCTGTTTATGTGGACATTTTCAAGTGTACATTTTATTTCTAAGCTTTTAATGTGCATATATATTTTTTTAATATGTTTTGGAAGCCAAGGAATACCGATGCTACAAAACATCGATTTGATCGCAATTTTCAAATTATTATTAGCAAAAGGTTTCTCGAAATTTCATTCACTCAAAGTATTTAAATCGCACATAATGCAAGAATAATGCAAGTGATTTATATTATTATAGATAGAATGTTAACAGAAAATCAATTTCTAAAATTTTATTGAAAAAGTGACGCGGGAATTATAAAAAATATACTTTTTCAAGGGTTTTTTTTCGACATCACGATAGAATTGAGGTAATTGAAGTGTTTTTCTCACCACAAACCAAGTATGTTTTTTATTTTATTTATAGTATCTAAAATAATGTATTTTCTACATGTCGAACAATAATTAATAAGAATTTGATATAAAAACAAAACACATTACTTTATGTATGAGCTACATATAACAAACTTTTTCGCAATATTCATTTCTGAACATATCATTCCATCTAAAATTTATTAATTTCCATAACTTATGTACGTTCACATCCATGTGGATTATCGTTTTCTATTTGTGTTCTATACATAAAACCCAATTTTAAGAATGCTACTTGCGTATGCACACCTATTATACTTAAGGGAATAAAACTCGAAACAGTTAATCAATAATGGAAGGGTTCAATTTAGGTATGGCTTCCAAGTAATTGAATTGAAATCCATCACCGCATTCCTCTTCCACTAAGGCGGTGTACCACCTGAACTGAATCCAATTTAAGGGAAAGAAAGAATTTTTTTCATTAAGGTTTGCATAATCAAGTTCTAGATGGAAACAAAAGTGGAAAACCTGATATCCCATGGATGCTGTAACCTAAGGTGGTTTCACCTAGATTTTCTGTCTGCGCGAGTTAGCTATAAACCACAATCAGCGACAGGTGAAATTTTACAGTTGTGCGAGAGTTAGAATGTTTCAGCATCTATCGTCTTGGGTGCTTTTCAACAAATATAACTATATTGTTTGATTCAGAGACTGCTATAGGTTTGCTTTTATGTAATTGAAACTTGATAATTTTCTCAATCGGTTTAATGAGGCCGTCTCAAGGAAATCAACGCACAAACCTGTGACTCGACAAATGTTGCCGCTGGAACAGTGTCGAATTTCATGAAATTATTTTAATAGAATCGGTGGAATTACAATAATTATCACCAATTTCAGGCAAATCCGATACCCGTTGCTGTGTTAAATCCTCTTGGATGGCTTAATTTGACTTGTGTGGCTAGAAACACTTATATTCCATGTTTGCCTTCCTGCAGTGGAAAGTGGAACTTTCAAGTGGAAAATAAAAAGAGCAAGAGCAATTAGTAACCAACGATCGATAAAGTTCTCAGTTTTCGTGTGCCTTTTCCCAAGAAAGTTAACAATTTGTTTCAGTTGAGTTATTTTTAACATGCACCCGTGCATTTATTGTTGATCGTACACTCAAATCAAAGTTTATATGTAATGTAATGCATTTTTACGTATTGTATGCATAAAAATTGTCCCACCTGCAATTTCCTATTATAGCCCTGTAGGAAATGTAATGTATATACAACTAGTTGTAGAACCAATTATTTTTGAAGTGCAACTAATTACACTCAGGACTCCAGACAATCTTCTGTTTTACACGCGATGTCATAGGAAGAGTCCATATCGGATCCTTCTGCATCACCAGTAATCACTTACGGAATTTATGGGCAAAAGTTGGTTTTCACAACTAACTGAAAACTTGAAATGATTCATTCTCTTCGAAGTACATAAACTAGAAAAACGCACATGAAAACATGTAGGCCTGAACATGTTAATTTTACACTTTTTTCTGTCTCGTTACCTTTTGCATTACCAGTAACTGATTACCCTGACAAAATTGTAATGCATTAGAGATTAGTTCTCTGCGTAACCTATTCTCACTTTTCCTACTGGTAGGTTTCCTACTTACGTGAGAATTTGTGGAAGTTTACTATACATAGCAGGTTGTTAATATTTCAAATTTAGAGACGGCCAAATGCCTTAAGCAATCATCATTGCTTAACCCATTTGCATCATTAACGTATAAATACGCACAACTGTTTATTAACACTCAGTTAAAATGGCAGTCATAGAAATGAAAATGGTTCCGAACTCCTGTATAAAATACGTGTCGGTATAGTACGCAGGGAAGAAGATGAACGCTTTAGATTAATATTTCCCCTTGAGAATTGTTATTGCTTTGCTTCTAAGGCCTTAGATGCAGTATAGCAAATTTCCTCACTAATACAAGAATAAAAATGTTCCACTTTTGCAGTTTCTCGCCATATCCATTTTGTTACTTGGTCTAAGGATGAAACATAACGCATAAACCTTACATTTTAATGCATTGAAATTTACTCTTTATTCTTTATGCCCTTTACCTGAAAAATGCGTATACCTGCATACTGATGGTGTGTGGGAATATGCATATGGCAATTAAGTGTAGTTGGAATGGTTTGTATGATTGGGTTTGCCTAGAAAATTTCCAATATTTACGCAAATGTTAGCTTTTTTGTAATCAGGTTTTCCCATTTGGCTGTTAATGCAGTATAATTGGAATGAAATTTCTCTTCATTGTATACACTACACCCTTAGATTCTACTAACTCCATTGGCTCGATCCAAGGTCACAGAAAGGGGAATTTCTACAGTGCAGTTTTCATACGCATACAGTGTATTTGGCTGCATTTTGATACTGATCGCTTTAAATATCTGATTGCACGTAACAAGAAAAACTAGCTTCGGGCTTGTCATATATTAAGCTCACAAAATTTTCAACACCTACAACCGTCATTAAATAGAATCCAATGATACTCTTCTATCCATTAGTATCGAAGTTTTGTTATTTTTCACGACTCAGCCGAAGTTCTTAGTACTTTTCTAGTTGAACAAATTCAAAATAATGGCATACATACAAAAAGAAGAATATTCAAGCTGAAGGTATGAACATCCGAATCATATGAGTATAAAAAAGACAGAATGAGATTTGTTATTATATTCCCTGATTATAGAAGTGAAGTTAGTTTAAATTTTTGGTTAGAAATTAGAATTTATTGGAAAAAAGCTCGTAGTAAAATATTCTAAAGTAGCAGTAATAATTAAAAGTTTCTAGTACTAGCTGCTGTAGCATTGTAGCACTATTTCCTCATTTCTAGTGTTCTATCTGTCTCTCAAAATTAAACTTAAAACTTGTGGTTGATATTTATTTGAACTCATTCAATTACTTTCACAATAATCACTGACTTAATCGTCCCATTAAGGTCAAAACTGTAGATCAGCAGCTCATGTGTAACCTGATAAATGTTGCACCCATATATCGCGGCTTCCAGATCACTTAATTGTTGTTGAAAAATGCACATGGTTTTCGATGAGTCCTATAAATTTAGTAACTCCTAAAATTTTAAATAACGTCACTGAAAATCTCAGATTATTCAATCGGAACTTTTAAGTTTACTTTTTTTTTTGCTATCCTTATATTATTATTAATTTAAAACTACGCTCCCTCCAGCATATTTGCTCATTTTGACAAAATTATTTTTAAATTAAATAATTCTGTTACTGTAAGAAGTTAAAGAGCCAAGAAAGACATTTTCGTAATGAAATGCCAAATGCAGAGAACATCTTTTCATCTTAATAAAAGTACAAAGAAATATTCTGGCATTGGAATGGAAAATTTCTTTGGATTGCCACAGTACTGCATAGCGCAGCAAGCTGCCGAATTGTGATTTTAATCGAAATCTCAAAAGCGAGCAAAAACTTCCACTAGGAGAGCGGAAGTCCTGACTACCATGATGACTACAACAACGAAAGATTCCTAAAAAAAGGATCTTGAAAATTGAAGTCTTTCAGCAAGATGCACACTTGAAAGACGAATACTAAGAAGGATAGTAAAGCAGAAAACAAACAATCGATTCGTATCATACCGACATACTTACTTAAACGGGAATGAAAAGGATTTGATGTATGGAAGGTACTTGATATGTTCAAGAAAGAAGCAGCCACATTCAGTGCTCAAATGGAGATGAGGACGGAAGCAAAAACGGATCACATTGAAAGTTTCCTTAATCGTTTCAGCAGACAGGATATTGATACATATCTCAGCGTTATCTCAATTTCTTATGTTTTTTGATCCCATGTCGTAAGATTTCCTTATTATTGAATTCATTTTAGATGTGTGATGAAAATTTTTTCCAATTTCCGTTATATATTAAGGAAAGTGGAAATATTTTTCATTAAATACGGTGCTAAGGAAATCGTTTATATGATAAGATTTTAAAGTAGTGGGCGTTTTGAAAGGGGGACTTTAGAAGCCAAGAAGAAGTCATATTTATTGGAGAACATGCCATTGGATTTTAAAAAGTTCATACACTTTGATAGCATTTCCATTATAATTTAATGCTGTCAACAATAGAGATGTAAAAGTGCAAAATACGGCTTTTTTCATGTTTTAATCGTGTAACGAAAACAGCATGACGTCATGGCTTTTTATGGTTTTTTTCGGCTTTTTATGTTCCATACCATTAACAGCAAAGCGGCTTTTTGATTTTTTCCTGTTAATAACGAAGGAAAGGGCTTTCAAAATTTTGTTGCTTTAATAATTTAAAATTAGAGATTTTGCAATTTTTATAATGTTGACAGGAAATAAATACTCACGCCGGTGATCGAGTGGGCTGAGTCGCACGTCTATAGATTTACTCCTCTGCTGGCACATGCGGCGGCGATATATCTCGGCACCAGTGATTGAGGCAATTTCTACTAACGAGAGTTGTACTTGCGAAGTCACTGGGATGTTCCACATGCATGAAATTACTATGCCAGTAAAATTGTGGCGCACTTGCAACATTTGTCAGGTTAACTTCCCAATCTTCCCCTTCCCCAATTTCTCTCCGTATGAGCTGTGCTGTGCGCATCATAGGGCTGTCCTCTGAGCTTAGGCAATACCTTAAAAAAAAGAAGATATAATTTAATCGTCCTTTCCTTTTCAAATTGTGCCGGCGGAAAGTCGTAAAACCCACAATTAATTTGCATGTAAAATAGGAAATTCCGAATAATGGCTAAATAGTGGTTCTAATTGCTGCGCGTTCCTTTGTCCTGTGAATTTCTTTGAATAAAGAAACGAATTAATCGAAGGTAGTTAAGTAGCAACAAATAAAATGTAAGCAGGGCGTTAGCTATTTTTTGAACATAGCATTTAAATTAAAATGATATCTTTAAATTTAAAATTAATATTTGAGTTCATAATTGAATTAAAACAAATATAGAAATATTAATATGTGAAGAGGTAAATAAATAGCCAAATATACAAATAAATTCCTTATTATTTCAACTGTCGTAGGGAAAAAAGAAAAATTTGTATAGAATTTCAAATAATCTGGACGAGAGTATCTCTCAGCCTTGAGCGTTAGAATTTAAAAAAAAAAAAAAATTTGTTGAAAAATTTGTGCTTGTCGAAAAATTTCGAGTTACATGTTGGCATTGTAATTAGTTGATTATATATAGGTTGAATAGGTCTGGCTGGTGGTTTCCTAATGATACTCTGTTTAGTTTGTTGTGAATTTTTCATATATGTAGTGTGTAATTCGTTCTACTAAATAGAAATTTTGAGCTTCTGTTAATCTATCAGCTCTGGTAACCCTAATTGCAGAACTGAAGCTTTCCCTCCATCCTAACAAAATTGTATTTAGGAACATTTCTTGATACAATTTTTGTTTAGGAATGATCAATCTCTAATTAAACTTGTTTTATTTCATTTATCTGAGTAATGTGTGATTAGATTATTTTTTATAATTCCCCATTTTATTGATGTTCCATACATGTTCAGCATTTCGTTTGCTTTGCCGATAATTTTATTCCTTATGGTCCGTTATATTAATTTAGCATAATTTTTGAAGAAAGCTGCATGTGAGGTCAGGGACGTAACTCGGGCGCCCAATCCCGAAAACACCGCAGTAAATATTTAGAGGTCATCCCCATGGGAGAAGCTGTGTAGATAGAGCCCGCCATTTCTGTTCTAGCTCTGCGTTCTCATGCAGGTGCCACTGTATTCACCTTTAGAACAAGATTATCGTTGTTTTAAGACAACCCCCTTCGGTTTCCGCCTAAAAAAAGTGGTGTACTACCATTCTCTACACAATCCTTATTTTAATCTGTCCATATAGCACATTATTATGCTTTAAATGAAGGATTGCAAAGTCAGGTTATCAATTTTTTTCCATGTAGTTTGAATTGATATTCAATCATAACATCGAATAAATGTTCGTCTAAGAAACCTCACACCTTTTTACTCGAACTCATCTTAGTCAATATGTAAATATAAGATGGTACTGAAAAAATTATAGCTGCTTTACAAGCTCAATACATGACACTACGAAAGTTTCAGCTCGAATTCTGTCACCACTAAAAGTACACAAATCGTAAAATTGTTCAGGCGTATTGGCAGGACCTACAGCTAGTGGGTTTTTTGCTACAAGATCGGAATCTCATTGGGATTAGTCTTATACGTTGGCAGTTGGCAGTACCGATAACCATTGTCAAGTTGGCAGCTGCTAATTGTAATTGTAAGGCGTTAGTTTATTATGCTGTATGTAATACGTTGCAATATTTCAAACGTGTAAATTTTACTTTTTTTTTATTCCTTACAATCTTATATTATACATGTTTGCTCGCTTTTAAGACCACTCCTTGAGTTTGACATCAAGTAGTACCAACATCTAAGACTAGAGAAATTTAAGTACTAATTTTCAGATCTTTAAATATCCAGATCCAAGATCTGTAAAAGATCAGGATCTTTTGTTGTTGTTGCAACTACGTATCTAAGTGAGATATGGGTCTTGGGATCTGTATGGATCTTGTGCAAAAAACACAGCTACTGATATATTATCCCAATATATTAGGGGAGTTTTACTTTTCCTAATGAAGAAAGCGTCAAGCGGTACTCTATACTGAGTTGTCTGTTTCTACCCAGCATTTATAATGTGTCATCTTATAGAACTGCTGATATTAATTTTAAGATGAAGCTTTGAATGCAACACTTTGGGAGAGGCCGTGTTTTTTCAATATCAATACCTTGTAAAGCTAAGAGAGTTATTTATGGTTGTTTGAGTAATTTTTGTTTATTTATTGTTCATCTAACATTACATTAAACACGATGCAGCGATGTCCATACGATGTCAACAGGTAAAATGTTTTGTAAATGAGTACTTTTTAGCGTGGAAAATAGTACGATAAAATATTCAGAAAAATAGTCTTGAACATCTCTTCTTCTGGGATTGTTGCAATGCAATTGACTGGTGGGAAGAATGCATACCTCACTTTTAAGCTACTGCTAACAGTATAGGCCATTCTACATGACAATGTTCGACTTGGTCGTCGGCGTTTCAGCTCAATCCAACGATCATGTTTCTTCATAAAAAAGCTCAGTATTGTTTTTGACAGAAGCCATAAGGTTTAAACGTCATTGTAATTTTTCGTTTAGAATTTGTTTATTGTTTATAATAGCAATATAATATCATTTCACGAACTCTCCTGATTGTTTTAAATTTCGAAGCTGATACAAGAATTCGTAGTATTGTTTTTTATTATTATGTTTGCCTACCTGCGTTTTCGGCTTCGACTTTGAAATTTATCCAAGTTGAAACTGACGATCTGGTCGACGCCCGCGACCAAGTCGTTATGGAGAAGAACAATTCAGTTAACATGCAGTCAAAGCCGACGACCAAGTCGAACTTTACAACCTTATCTTCGAAGCAATATGTGCCACACTGACTTAGCAAGTTGTTATTTGTCATTATTAGTATTGAACGAATGTACTATGATCCACAGAGCTCAGCTCATGTTGAGGTAGTAAACCGATAGCTCCCAGATCTCAGAAACTCAATTGAATATACAATTATCTCTATTATGGAGTTCAGTTCAAGTACTTAATTTGCATATTGATAAGCTCTGAGCCTATTTATATATAAAGTGTCATACCGATTTTCCCCAAGAACTCATAAAGTCAGAGAATAAAAACTGTTTTCTCTAAGCTCAAGTAATACCAACGTTGAAATCGAACTTGATGCCAAATTAGGCCACATAGTCTATAAATTAGAAGATCTCATAAAAGCATATACCTATTCTGATATAGAAAATTTATTGCAAAAGATTGACATTTGTTCTTTTAAAGGGACGTCTAGTTAACAAAATAGGTAGAATGATCTAAATTCATTAAACCATGATGGTCTTCCTTCACACGATCTCAAATTAAAGATTCTCACCTCACTTATGCTACCTACTATACAAATTAAATCCACGTAATCTATGTAATTTCACCAGCCTTCTCAATATAAGTAGTACGTGATAAATCTCACTGATAGTAATTGTGTTAAAAGACTGTAGATAAAAGACAAGTATTTGCAACAAACGCAGTAGGTACTTGATACATTACGCTGATAGTAATTCTGTTAAAAGACTATAGGTACAAGATTTAAGCAATAATGCTAATCAGACCTTTAGCCAGATAATTAACGCATATTCAACGTATCTCTAGATCTCAACGCATTCAAGAGTTTGCACGTTCCGCAAAATTTGCTCGTACAATCACTAAGTCCCAGGAATAAATTTTTCTGTCGTGAAAATCGATTTGAAAAATCTCACGGCTAATTAAATGTTGGGTTGTTGAGAGTTGGCACTCTCGAGAGCAAGTGCGTATTATAAAAGGTCTTTGTATTTTATATGATTTAGATGCAAAAGAATTTGTTTGCTACAAATAAAATTGAAATTTGTTAAAGTTTCTTCTTTTCTGGTTTGGTTTGGTAGGCATTTTAAATTATTCGGTTTCAATAAAAACAAATATGGAAGATTTTTTGTGTTAAGCGTTTTCGGGTAAAAGGCGTGTTATTTCCATTGTATATTGGTGGAACTTTCACCACCCCTTTCAAATGCTATAAAGATGCAGTGGACCAAAGCTCACAAACTTTCACTCATTATTACTCAAGTTATAATGGAATTACTGTTTGTGGAGTAAAGGGGGGTTCACTCTCCTTCAAATTCATTCATTTTCGGTAGAACGCTGGGGATTGGTATTATGTATATATGTATAAAATTTCAACTTCATATCTTTAGAAATGCGCATTATGCAGTACTTTAAAATTTTCCATTCTACGGGGAGGGGGGTTCCTGTTTGCCGATTATGCTCATCTACGAACTCAATCTCATAAATAAAATAACAAACTCACACACCAAATTTAAGCTTTCTACGTTGCTCCGCTCGCCCGTAATCGTGTTGACAGACGGACGGACGGACGAACAGACGGACATGCATGAATCGACACAACTTTGAATCCTGAGTAAGAATCTAGTAACTTTTATGGGCCTACGATAACTCCTTTAAGGTGTTACAAACGGCAGACCAAACTTATTAAGGTATTTGTTATACAAAACCCTTAAAAATAAAGAGTTAAGAGTTCGAGATGAGGTGCATTTTTCCTAATTGTTTCTTTGTAAAATATGGTGGCGATTTATTTACAATTCGTTTTATAAAATACATGAAAAAAGTTTGATCACTTTGTATACGTATTTCAGTTACAAATCGCGTATTTAAACCAACAGCAGACTTTAATTCGTGTTTATGTTTACATTGCAATTCAATCAAAAAAAGCTTCGGTCACTATAAGTACATCTCAGTTACATATCGCGTACGTATCCCATACAACTTTTTGCCTATGCTTATGTATACTTTTACCTAACTTTGCGTATGTATCCAAGTATAAACCACACATATACTTACCAAGTAACTATAAGTACATATTTCAGTCAAACTTTGTTATCATACCACCATTGACGTATTTTTCGGTTACAATTCTAACCATAAACAAACAACTTGCCTAACAAAAATTGATTTTTAAAATCACCTTCTTAAAATTTTATAGTCACATTTTCTTTTCCAAGAAACTGGAATATGACTGGTAAACGGTAAACCCACCGTGTGTTCAAGATGTGACAAATGTCAATATTCATGTGTGTAAATACCTACTTTTGGATAGTTGGGAAGCCTAAAT
>QYTT01092311.1:20851-32946 GCA_006980735.1 Dasypogon diadema | reverse complement strand
GCTACGACCAAAATTAGAAGCAACCAAAAAACTCCACCAGGGGCTCATTTTAAAGCTTAGAGCGTCTACTTAAATGCCGAGTGCGCCTTTCAAAAATCCAATATGGCGGCCGGAAGCCTGAGAAAAATCGAGTGTCCAGCAAAAATAAATTGTAAAAATAAAAGTTCGCAACCGATCGGGTCGTTTTTTGGCTCAAACTGTAGCTGATGGACGCCTCTAAAAATGTCGGACCCAATATGGCAGTCGAAAATCCAATATGGTGTCGAATTTTTCAAAATCAATCGATTTGCACCAAATTTGGTATACGGCGGATTTTGGAGTCGCTGATTACGAATCTGAGGTCGGATATGCGACATTCAAGATGGCGGACCCAATATGGCGGAGGAATTTTTCCAAAACCAACTGATTTGCACCAAATTTGATGTATGGGGGTTTTTGGGGCCACTGATCACGAATCCGAGGTACTGCGGTACTCTTATAACGCGGTTTCTATATTCATAGCATCTTTCTCGTCTTTTTTGGACCTGAAAAGCATTTATCTCTATTCTCGAACTCCTCCTTTACCCTTATTTTCGAACTTAAGAGTGTTGATTTGGAAAATCTTCCTTTTCCGAAAAGCACCTTTTTAGTCCTTTTTGGTCCCTAAAACGCCCTTCCCGACTTTGAAAATTTCCGTTTTCTGGATAGTACCTTTTTCACCCTTCCTCGTCCTGGAGGCGAAAAGTGACTGTATTTTCGGGCTCCTGAGTTTGAAAACTTTTTATAGCGTATTTCTCTAATTAAAGCCACTTTCAATTTGCTATGTCTCCTTTTATAATCTGAAATAACATGGTACGAATTAATCTGATTTGTACTAATTCTGAGTTTCTTAAAACGCGGTTTTCATACAATGCGGTGCATGCTTTTCGTACGACGTGATACGAATTAATCTGTTGTATACTAATTCTTAGTTTCTTATAAGGCGGTTTCCATACAACGCGGTACGAATTAAACGTGTTATAGGAGAGTTGACTGTAATTTTGTTAATAGTAAATGCATCTTGCTGCAAAGATTGGGTGGTTTCATACATATATCTCAATGCTTTCAATGCTGGGCAGCTGCCAGCAAAGATGGTTATTGAGATCTGGTATACTCTCCTAAACAGTATTGGCCATATGGTCACGCTTGATTTGCAAACGTAGGCTTGACAGAAGAAATATGAGAGTACTTGGAATAATTGGAAATATGGAAATATTATGGGAAAATTAAGTGCAGAATAACTCATAAACTGCAAAAGATTTTTGGTCTCCATATTATATGTCTTGATTGGAAGTGTAGCTGAGTGATTAAAAGCCGTCGCCTCCAAGAGGAATATAGAGTTGGTCCGAGTTATAATCACATCCTTCAACACCAACTCTGGGGTTTGGTGAGATAGCTCTGGAGGCTGTAGTCGGAGGCGAGAGAGAAGGGCCGTTTAATGAAGAGTTTAAACAGGAAAGAATCTTCGCCAAAGTGGAAGTTGTTGCTACCAGTCATAGACTCGGTTTAATTCTCGCGTTCTTCACAGCCTGTCTCCAATTTTCTGGTAGTTCAGCTCTACTTTTGTGATTTATCAAGCCCCTGTTTTTGTCACATTCAAGATAACTATTCCCTTGAATTCGGAATATCATCTCAATTGAATCAAAACGCGCGAGAATCATGGAAAATGTTCAGATTTTTGATGTTTTGTGAAAAAATTATGCAGAGGAGAACATACACCGACCGATCCTTTTTTGCAATGGTTTTGTTATAAGTGTACATTTAAATACACCCTTTTACCGCAAACGTAAACAAAACTCAAACAACAGCGAACTTTTCCAATGTAACATTTATCCCAACTAAATTAAACGTTTCCTAATTTAACGAAAACCTTTTCCCAATTGATTTAATCTTTAACCCTCAAATGCAGACTTTTATTATATGTACTAAATACTAAGAAATTAATTATATTAGCGAATCTATTAATATTTTTATATATATATGTATACACAACAATCTCTTGTGTGATTTTATTCTCTTAAAATCACTATACCGGGTTTTCGGTGAATAAGTAGATTGGAATATACCAATGGATTCCTTGGAGTGTCACGAGCACACTTTTATTATACATCCCTCACCAAAAATTTATAAAAATGTATGAACTATTCATTTAAATCAAATGACAAAATGACAAAATGTATTAAACATTAAATGAGTATATCTTGCTCACGTTTAATATTTAGGATTAAAGTCTAAATTATTGGGAAAAGGTTTTTGTTAAATGAAGAAAGACCAGTTTATATGGGATAAATGTTCTATTAATTGCGAGAAGTGCCTGTTCTATTGGGTTTTTGTCACTTTCAATTGTATTGAAATGCGAAATGGTACATTAAACATGTGTTTTATAACATATGTCTTTAATAGGAATATTGTCCAACGGTAAACGCAAACATATTGTCTTGACTTTAGTTCTGCCCGTTATTAATTATTGTGACGTCCTTTTTAGTGCTACAGATGCCGAAAGCAAACGAAAGTTAAATGTGGCTTTTAACGGATGCATTAGATTTGTTTACCGACTGCGCCGATTTTATCACGTCTCTGGTCTCTCGGGTGAGCTATACGCTGTGACCCTGGAACAACTTTTTGATTTCAGAAGATGTGTGTTTATGTTTAAGGTCATCCGCGGTCTTGTTTCCCCTAATTTGACGAGTCGCGTAACAATTCTGTACTCATTGCGAACTCGGAATATAGTTGTCCCAAGATTTAAGTACCTTCAGTCTCGACAATCCTTCTTTATGGTCACTCCGAAATTGTGGAATCGTTTGCCTGTTGAGTGTAAAATCGCTGTTTCCGTGAGCCAATTCAGGAGAATTTACGCCAGACTTCTAATTCAAGTTAATACGAAGCTACCACCGTGCTGCCGCGATGCAAAATTAAAGCTTTTCTTTTTTCTTTTTTTCTTCTTTTTCTCCTTTCTTATTCATTTTCTCTCTGCTCTTTTGTTATTATTATTCTCGCTTATTGGTTGTACGCTAATCCTATTGTTTATATATTTATTTATCTTTATTTTGTTTTAGTTATTTATTTATTTTTCTTTTTGCAACGTATTTATTAATATTATTAATTTATTCATTATTTGTTATGTGATTCTTTCTTATTTGATATTGTTCTTCCCGTTTACTCATAGTTGGTTTATTTTGCTTATTTCTTTATTATTATTTTTTCCTTTTCTCTCTGCTTAAATTAAATTCTCCATTGTAGATTTACATTATAAGGTTAGGCCTTTAACACACATTGTTGAAATAAATTATTATTCTTATTGTTAAATTTTCCATGAAATTCATACTAACAATCTCATGATCCTTAGGAATTCTAACTTTTTCTTTAGCTTCCCTTTTCTCAAAAACTAGGGGGTTTTATTTTTGTGAATTCGGTTTTTTATATCAAGCTGCCGATTTTCAATTTTTTCTGCTTTTCTGCCAGATCTGATTTTTTCCCTATAACAGCCTCTTTCGCCAGGTATTCATCGGAAGAAGTAGAACATGTGTCGCTACGAGGATATCCAAAAGAAATCTTGTAGCTTATATTTTTCCTCACGTAAGCGCACATTCAAATCCCTCCTCACTATTAGAATGTTCCATACCATTCCTAATAAACGCAGAAAGTCAACTAGTTTACGCTTTGAAAAAATGAAGCGGAATACTTGAGCCGACCACACACTACGGACTTTTACTTCAGATTAAACAAATCATTCAAATAGGAGCAGTTCTCAGGTTTAGCCGCTGTTATCTACACACTACGGACTTTGCTTCCAGTTTTGCGTGATAAAAAGATGGATCGGACTTTTTGTTGGTAGGAACCAACTTCCAATGAAGGAAAGAGGCACGAAGCTCCCACACACTTCAGTTTTTTGCCCCAGACTTCGGACTAGCTAGAAATCCTTCGTTCCAGATTTGATGGACAGATTTTGCCCACACACTTCAGATTTGCCCGATCGTTATTGGAGCAATCGAGGAAATCTGGATGTGGCTGACCTGAGAAAAGGTGTAAAAACTTCTTTAAAAGTCGACGCACAGAAAGAGGAATCTTATTGTATAACAACAACAATAACAAATAAGTCTTTCGTTGAGTTTCTGTTAGAATTTAGACTGCATTATGCATGCAGTCAGATCGATAAGATCGAAGTGGGGATGTGGCCATCGGTAGTTGAACAATTGCTAAAAACAAAAATGAATTTCTCCTGTATGCAGTTTGTATTGCATTATGTGTTTATATGCCATACAAATACCTTTTGACTCGGGATACGCAAGATATGAGCAAATTTATGATTTGATTTTTGGCAAACCATATTCTTTGGTATTGGATTTCTTCATTATTTAATTGGAGTTTGATTGCTACGTAAGCTGCGTTTCTTTAGCAGTAGAGTACAGAGTTGTCATATACATTACCTAGGTTAAATTAACTCGGTTATTTTACGGATTTAATAAGCTCACTGGATATTTAAGTCTTCTGCGGGGAAATAGATGGCGCTTATTGAGAGGTTTTGATGTTTAGGAGTTGATTTTGCTCTTCATAGCAATTAAAATAAACACAAATGTAAAAAAAGTGATGTTAAGATAAATTTCAAGTTACTTATCTCGGGTTTGCTCAAAAAGAGAAAAGACAGAAGAAGAAGAAGTAACTCTATACACCATAGATTCCAATCTTTTTTTTGAGCTTTCATAACTCCGTTACCCAAAAAAACACAGTTGTAACTCTTTCACAGAAGCTTTTAACTTTTAAGCTAATTGTGGCAGCCAACGTGATAAGTTTAAATTGTTCTTCTTGCCTATTTTAGTAATTTGACGTCATAGCCTCAATTTTGGATATACTGAATTTAGATTGTTTTTCCCATGTGGTATTTATATGTATTGAGAACTTGTAGCGTCATATTTCTTAATAGATAGCAAATTGTAATTTTTTTTTTACTTTTTGCTTCTTATTTAGATAAATTGGCAAACGCAAAAGCAAATATTCAAGGTCAACGAAAAATTTTGATTGCAGTGTAAGAGGTCGGGTTCACACATTTGGGCGAAGGCAGGACGTACTGCATTGTCCGCGTTGAATAAAGTCCAAAAGAAAGCATTTAGGGCCGAAACACATTCAAAGCTGCAAGTACCAAGCATTTGATGCCGACACATGATACCGAGGGAAGTCACCTAGTGAAATTTAGAGATTTCTTTTTGAGGACTATACGAATTCCCATCCGGTTTCCACCATCTTCTGTTTTCCCAATTGACTATAGGTTGCAGTTATTTAACAGAATGTGATCGAGGCTCCGACTTAACCTCCTAATCCACTTTCCCCCAATTCTGTTTTCCTTTCTGGCAAGGCTGTGCATAGCATCATAGGGCATCCCCAGAACTTTCCCTGCACCGTAAAAAACTTTTAAGATATTTACTGCTTGGCGTGATTTACATTAACCACATTCTGATAACTGGTGCTGGGAAAACTCGATTAGGATATTAAGTGCAAGTAAAAATGTCACAAAACTCAGAAACAGTTGCTTCTCAAATTAAAAGAATGGGGAATTTTCGCGAAAAAATTGTTAAAACTAAAAAAATATGAAAACGTTGACCTTAAGTTTGAAATTTTATAACTAGTGATAGAAGAGAAGGAGAGTTGTGATTGAAGACTCACTGAAACGGGCGAAGAGTTCTCTATCAGTTACGTTAGAAAACATTCATAGGATTTATACTAAAAACGCCAAAGGGTGTTGAGTGAAAAAAGTTTGAAAAATGCCATTTATTCCTCATACCTACGTACCTTTTAAGGATTTATATATTCAAATAATCAGTATTTTACCTAGGCCAATATATATATATGGCGCTTTTAACGTAATTTTTCTTAAACGTTTCCAGGAAGCGTTCCCTATAAGGAAATTCTTTCCCTTCCGGGTACTTTTTACAAATGGCAACAACAATTTAGGCTTGTACATGTACATTGTAAAACTTATTAAAAGGCACCCGAAATTGTAATCTAATTCACTGTATACATGGTCGGAACAGAACATACAAACGGAAAAAATAAAATTGAATTATATACTTTAAGAAGGAGAAATTCCCCTTAGCAATAACATTTTGTTTTCCCATTGTATTTCAGTATAATCTCGGTGAAAGCGAAATCATTTGCGGACCGAGAGATTCGATATACATTAAAGGCACAAGGGCAAGGTGCTGGCACATTTAACATTGGACCAACGTCTGGTATTGTGAAATTAGCGAAAGAATTGGATTTCGAGGATTTACGACAGCCTCATGTTTATTCTCTTGTTGTTACGGCAACAGAGGATTCTGGTGGCTTCTCTACATCAGTTGAGGTAAAAAACCCCCCTTACAATAATTTATGAACACCTCCATCACCTAATTTTATTTTCCATTTCAGCTCACCATCCGTGTCACCGATGTGAATGATAATGCTCCGAAGTTTGAACTTCCTGATTATCAAGCGCATAATGTGGATGAAGATATACCGCTGGGCACAAGTATTCTCAAAGTAAAAGCCATGGATTCCGACTCAGGTGCCAACGCTGAAATCGAATATCTAGTGTCAGATGACCACTTTGCCGTTGATTCAAATGGCATAATAGTCAATAACAAGCAATTAGACGCGGACAATAACAACGCCTACTATGAGTTTATAGTTACGGCAAAGGACAAAGGAGAGCCTTCCAAGAGTGGCACTGCAACAGTTCGGGTCTATACAAAAAATAAAAACGACGAAGAACCAAAATTCTCTCAGCAAGTTTACACACCTAACGTGGACGAGAATGCAGGTCCGAATACCTTGGTTACGACCGTCGTTGCTTCTGACAAGGATGGTGACAATGTACGCTTCGGGTTTGTTGGTGGGGGCACAAGTTCTGGTCAATTCGTCATCGAAGATATTACCGGCGTCATCCGTCTTCATAACAAAGCGATTTCACTCGACCGAGACAAATACGAATTGAATGTGACTGCTATGGATGATGGATCTTGTTGTGTCAATGGGGAGCAAACTATTCACACCTCGACTGCTGTCGTTGTGGTGTTCATAACTGACGTTAACGACAACAAACCAGTTTTTAAAGATTGTGGAACATATTATCCAAAAGTTGAAGAAGGTGCTCCGAACGGCAGTCCTGTTATTAAGGTCCAAGCAACTGATGAGGACAAAGGTGTCAATGGACAGGTAGGTAGTGATTTGTAAGCATGGCTAAATTTTGTTTTAATTTGCCTTTAATTTTTCTGTAGCATGCAATAATAAAGTTTTAAAATCAAAATCTTATCCTATTTACCTATCGTAAAAAAATCTCTTTGAATTTATGCACGAAAATATTCTACTCTCACAAAATAATCACGAATGAGTAGGGAGAAACCCAACGTATTTTTAGATTTTTCAACATCACAATATGTTTTAAATTTGCAAAGAATAAAATAGGATGGCCACTCAATGCTTGGGGGAATTCATGCTTTATGCATTTTTACTTCGTATCAGGCTGGCCCCAGTTTGTTTCTATGAAACTTAATGACTGAGATGTAAAATTTAATGATTACGAATTTCAGAAATAGAAAAGTGATTTTAAAAAATACAAGTAGTTTTGTTTTTTAAGAGTACATCCGAACAATTCAAAAGACATACGTGAAAAGCTGGTCTTTTACATATTTGCAAGATCAGTTAAAATAATGTAGTGGAACAAATGCAAAAGTTCGGAGCAACATAAAAAGATGTTGTTTTTGAAAAACTGTATTTATGTAACCGTTTTAAGCAAAACGTTTAGATATACATAGTTATTATCATAATCACTAGCTATATTAACCCGAAAAAGGTTTCAGGCGCCTTAAATGACCAACGCTGACTTGTAAATATCACAAGTTTCTTTTCACATTTGTTATGGAACCGGCTCGGGGTTTGAGCTGAAGCTCACCGAGCCTCATGCTCTAGGCTGAGCAGGCGAGGGCATTCCCCGAAGGTGTGAGGACGTCTTCCAGGCACCACGCCTAGCCCTAATGAGAGGCTGGCGGGCATCTGAATTAATCCTCACTCCCGAGAGAATTCTCTGCCATCCTCGCCCTAATGGGAGGCGAGAACTGACAGGAAACTCCTTGCGGAAGCTACCTCCAGGAATCCCAAGCTCAACCCAGCCTACCCAGATCGATGGGAGAGGGACAGTGGCATGCTAGCACTGCAGATCGGGGCAATAGCGTGGGTTCCTAAAAAGATCTGTCCGTCATCCTCTGTCCATACCAAAAAACGATTTCATGCCAACAGAGAAAAAAGAGCAGACTATATAAAGGGACGAAACGGGAAGAAAGGGGTAAAACGGGAACTGGAATGGTACCTGCCGGATGCCAAGCATTTGTCCTCCGATGGTATGGGGGCTTTGTGGGCTACCCACCCTCACCTTGACTACAACTGGCCCACGATATTATTTGATGTAGTCCCTATTACAGCTGCCGCTCATGACCGAACGGACGGAGTGGAGAGCTCGAGTAAAACTATTGATGCTCTTACCAAGTCATGATTGACTTGACCCAACTCATGTGGCGATAAAAGGTCTTAACGTCTGGGTGCGGATCCGACGAGAGTATACTTTGCCAGGCTTTCTAGTACCACTACTGTAAGATAATCTTAGGCCTCCTGGGGTTGTAAAGCCGGCAAGGATTACCCAGTCATAATATTCCATTGGACTTAATATATGAAGCTTATGGTATTAGCATAGCATTTAAAATCAGAGCAGATCTTATAAGTACACTCCTTTGATTTTCGAGAAAGGTGGTGATATTTCTGAAAGCAATGATGTTATACATATTAAAAAATCTCAGGGCTGTTTAATACTGTTCTTCGAAAATCTTTAATTTATATTTATTTTAACTGTTTTCTGCTGTATATGAAACACTCAATTCTCGTTATTTTTAGGTGAAATACTCAATTGTTCAACAACCGAATCAGAA
Source organism: Dasypogon diadema (assembly GCA_006980735.1). NCBI lineage: Eukaryota > Metazoa > Arthropoda > Insecta > Diptera > Asilidae > Dasypogon > Dasypogon diadema. The sequence continues at coordinate 23,977 of QYTT01092311.1, read as the reverse complement.
AGGAACAAAATTTACTGTCGACGAAGAAACTGGTGAAGTTTCCACCAACAAAGTCTTTGATCGTGAAGGCGATGATGGCAAATTTGTGTCCGTTACGGTGAAGGCTACAGATCAGGGGGAACCAAGTTTAGAAGGTGTTTGCTCATTTACAGTTGAAATAACAGATGTTAACGACAACCCACCGCTTTTTGATCGGCAGGTAAGGAAAAAAGTTTGAACAATATAATATATCCTGTTTTGTGAAACGTATTTCCCTATTGCAGAAATATGTCGAAAATGTTAAACAAGACGCTAGTATTGGCACAAATATTTTACGAGTTTCTGCTTCCGATGAAGATGCAGATAATAACGGAGCTATTGTTTACAGTTTAAGTGCTCCTTACAATCCAAATGACCTTGAATACTTCGATATTCAAGCTGAATCTGGATGGATTGTTTTGAAAAAGCCCCTGGACGTAAGTCTCTCTTCATATTTTTTTCTTTACACCTAAAAACGAGTTCCTTCATAATCCAAAATGTTTCATTTAATAATTTCTAAATATTTTTAATTTTCAGTTTAAATTATTTTCTTTTCTTGCTAATAGAGTGAATGAGTTTGGATGAGTGATTTATTATTATCACAAAAATTAACTTTCAGAACAATAGTAAATTTTAGGTTAGATGTGTTCTCTCAACAACATGGCTGCCGCAGAAATTCACGCAAAGAAAATTACTTTTAAAATATTGCATAAAAATTGTGATAAATATATTTACGTATTATTTTCTTTTAATTTTTATAGATTAACTAATGTACAGCGACAATTAAGTCGATAGTGATATTCTGACAGGACAAATGTTGTTTACTTAAAGCAACATTTGTTTGCAATAACAAAATTTATAGGTTGCTTTATGGTTTGTTTCAGCGCACAATTTGTTTAGTTATCATTTAGTTTCGCAACGCAGATTTATTACTTAATAATTATCAAGCAGTATATATAGTATATATTTCTCTTAAAATTAGATACTTCATAGTTTTATAAGTTTCTTTTAATTTGTCTTATATCAAATAAATTTAAAGGCGCACAGTTTTAACCAATCAGTTGTTCCGGTATTGCGATTCTTTGTGGTGAGCACATTTTATATTATAGTTTGGGGAAAATATTTTTCTTTACATATTTTTAGAATTTTTGTTAGTATATTATAATTTGTATGCATACAAAAAATTGCCACTAAAATTTATAAATTTTACATAATAAATTACTCCATATTAAATGTCAAAAACATATTTCCCCACCTTTTACGAATAGCCCCTGTTCTTCTGATTAAACATCCGTCATCCCAAAGAGGTAACAATAAAAACGATCATCAGAAATGAGATAGTAAAATATATGTATACTTTTGACAAACTCTACGTACTATAAGTAATCAATTTCTAATAGCCTCCAATTTGTGCGAGAAGCAATTTTAATGTGAATATGAATCTGAACTTAAATGAACATTAATTCAATACTCTCAGAAATTGAGTTGTAGATAAATGCTAGATTTAATTTTGTTTATATTTTGAAGATATCGTATGTACTATAGTGCAGGATTTTAGTGCTCCCATACTTCAAATATCTCTTATTTCGATAAAGCTATAAATACATGCAACTGTCCTCTGAGTGGAAGACTTCAGACGGAACTTATATGAGGAGTAATACTCCAAATTCCAAATATTTTTCGTGTAATTATGTAATGTACCATATATGTCGGTTTCAGGGTTATCTAACAGAAAAGTCATCAAGTTATCATTACTTGAACTAAGTTCATTTTATATTTTATAAATTGTATCTAAAATACGAATTTTTGGTATTAACGTAACTAAAGAAAAACAATTCTATTCCAAAGGTCAAAGGGCATTTTTTGTTTTTTAATTTTAGAATATTTGGGCATGTGCATATTTTTGAATAGGGTTAAACTCTAAATAAAACGAATGAATCTGCAAATATTAGAGTTGGTTTCATTCCGACCCCAGACGTGGGCGAAATATCTTTCGAATTGTATGCTTTGCTTTGAATAAATGGGTATTGATTTTACTTATTTATGTACGGCATTGGGTAATGGCCAACATAATTATACTGAACTATTCATGTTCATCTTTCCATCATATTTGATGCAAAGCTTTGTTCACAATTTTTAGTAATGTTCTGCAGAGAGTAATTTATTCTAAATCACTTTCTTGGCCCTTAAAAATCTCATATTCTAATACAGTTGCGATATTATATAACTCTTTTAAATAAATTTGATCTTTTCTTATAAACGGGCTTGACTTAATATTCAATAGGTAGATCAAACCAAAGTACAAAGTGAAATTTCATATTATTTTTACTTTCCCCTTTTGATGTCCCGCTCCAAGTTAGCTGTTACGAATTATTAAAGTGAAAGAAATTGATAGAAATTGCTCTATAATCACTACCTTGGTTGACTTTGAGAATCAGCGATTGTTCGTACACAGAATAAAATACGATCGTATTTCAATTGTAAGAATTAGTTTTAAAGTATTTCGTCAGTAACTTTTGAAAAAAGAAACAACAAAGATTTTTATAATGGGTCAATTTCCAAGTAAGTAAGTAAAGTTGTAGAAAGTTTTGATGTTTATCTAATTTGGGTGCAATACTCGCACGTTCTCAATCTGCGTTAACGCGTTGCTGTTCCAAACATCCCCGTTAGCTTCTAGCAGTCTAATTCTTCAAATTGGAGTCTATCTTGCGACTTTATTCGGCTTAGAAATATGTAAACGTATCCATCAGCAAAGAATCGCAGTTCAAAATACATCAATGCGTAGCATACGGTGTTGCCTTGAATCTTGTGCACAATTGATGGCCAGCTTAATATCTTCTTTCGGCAATTCCATAGTTGTACATAGCGAGGAACTGTATTGATTTATACTGAAAAAACCCGAAAACTACAGAGATCTCTTTTGAGTCGAATCGCCTACCTGAAAACCCTACAATATATATTTTGAGTCGAATCAGGCCATTAATGACAAAATCTATCTGCTCTATTGGAAGTACCATTCAATATCGATTTTGAGCCGTATCAGATCGTAAATGACTAAATTCGCCCGCCACCTAAAATTTTTATTATATAAAAGTGCTAAAATGCATT
>QYTT01092311.1:0-13699 GCA_006980735.1 Dasypogon diadema | reverse complement strand
GGTTTCCCCTGCAGATGGCGGACTGTTTGCTTTCAAAGTGAAGCGCTGTAATAGGAATAAAAAAACACGTATTAATTAAAATGGTTACCATTCTCCCAGTTTTCTTATAGGATCCAAGTGTCATTACATGTAAATACGTTTCTCAAGAAAACGACCTTTGGATAAGAGATATTTCCATGGGTCGCAACTTCTGACTCTCTGTTAGATTGTGTAGAATCCATTAGACTTAAATACCTGTAGATTAACTGTAAGTAACCGAACTCTGGCTGACAGATTTGCAAAGTTACCTAGGAACGCAACCCCTAAGTAATGAACCCAACCCCGAACTGATGCGGATCAGTGTTGCCATTATAAAATTTCAAGAAAAGCTCGATGAAACTCCATATAAAAAAAGTGGCTGAAATACGGAACCGATAGCTTTCTTTGTATAATTAATATATAGATAACAAAGGTATGTGGAGATGGTTACTGAAATTAATGTTTAGATTTTTAAAACTCTGCACTTAGCTATATTTTTCTTTCGTCTAAATTCAGGGATTTTATGCTATGTAAATTGATAATGTTGCATATATTTGCATTTTTTAAAAATGTAGGTCCATTTCACATTTCATTTGTGTTGCTATTGATTAAATATATCAACATAAAATTTTAAAAGCAGTCCAAGAAAGCTAAGATCGGGCTTTAGTGACGATGAGGGACTATTAAAATATCTCTTAAAATAAACATTATTGTCAATTATTCCAACATGTGAATGAATATTATCATAATGATAAGTTGATCAAGTTGGAGCATTGGACTATCGTATGACCAGATGATAATACAAAAAATATACTCCTTTCTGCTATGAATAGTTCTCTTCAGCCCACATGTATGCAGTTGGCGGCAGCGGGTGAACGTCACGAGTGTGATATTATATATAACTAATATTATTATTAGAATAACATTAATAATTTATATAAAGCAATAGAAATTTTGATAAAACTGTTCTTACCGCTATTGAATTTTTTATAATTTTAATTTAATTTTACTGCACCTTTTACCATTAATTTACTTATAATTAATTGTTGAAATAATGTCAGGAGAAATAATAAAAATATTTTCTTAAAATGCATATGTGGAATCATAAAATAAAAAGGGATGCTACCCTGTAAGTAGCGATAAAATTGCTAAAAGTAGTAAGACTACGCTATTTCAAGGATAGCAAGTTCCCAGTTATTCTTGATTTGTGCTGCTTCAAAACCGCCATAAGTATCTTGCTCGAATTAGTAAAATTTTACTTTTGAATAAGATCGTAATATCTGTGGTAGCCAAGCCCCAAATACAGTTTTTATTGAGACTTTTTAAATCCGATGAACTAAAACAAAAAATTGATTTTAATCAATTATTTGTTTTTATAAACTAAGAATTGATAAATAAGAAAAATTATTAACTTTTGTAATTTTAGGTATTCATTCGTCTTGGATTTTTCTTTCTCCGTTTTACCAAAACTTATTTTTTCAATATTTTTCTTTTTTAAAAAATTAGCGTCCTTACGCTTTTCTGTTTAATTCCTTAGTTCAATTTAGATATGTCGGAATATGCATGAAATTTTTTTAGAAATCTTTCACAATCGAGTTTTCAGGGTACAATATAACCGATCGGAATTTTAATATTGCTGCGGTGATGATTTCAATTCAACAGCTTTCTATAAAGTTGTTTAATATTATCTTATTTGTAATCTAAGTACACAGAAGATTTGGAATCGAATTTTACCGAAAATTTTCTCCCAATAAAATAAGAAAGTTATAATAATTCTTGATTCCGTTTTCTAGTTTCCCTTTATTTCTTTTTTTAATCCCAACAAAAATGAAAAGCACATTTACATTTCTATTCTTAACTGGTTTCCGTAATTTTAAGTTGTGTTTCCTCTTGCTTTTTGGCAGAGATTCCGTATCCCGATGTTAATTTTCCTCTTATTATTGTTTATATAATTGTACGAAGATTTTTTTAACGGAACAGAAGACGAATTTTTCAATTTGTTAATGGAATTTACTTTTTGCCCAAAAATTCTAATCAATTCTTCGAAAATTTGAGTAATTAGTAATGCACTTTGTTGTGCACTGCTCAGTACTTCTTATTTTGTTACATCTGAGTGACTCTCAGAAGTAATGAATATGGCCTTCTAATGTTTACCTTTTTTATATATCGGCTATTCTATGTTAGATATGCCATCCGCACTAGCTCTTAGAAAACTATTTATTTATTTTATGCTGAAATATGCCAATTTACAGTGGCTTTGTTAGGCAATAGATTCCCTGCTTTCATATTGAACCTTTTTTATAGGTCTGTTTTTAAAAATTAAGTTAATTACAGAAAATAATGAAAAAAGAAATTGTAGCAAAAAGCATTAGTCATTGGGACCAGGTACTTTCAGATTATGCCACTGAATCGATCTACTCTTTTTTTTGGCGAGTTATTCAAACGTAGGATTCCAAAATTTTTCTTTTTGCACACGACAAGCCTACAAAACTTTAAATGTGTAAGAGATTTCGAAAACAGAAAAAACGATTGGGTTTTATATTTAATTAAGTTGATTAGTTATGGGGACACTAAATGTATTTAAATACATACTTGTTTTTTTTGTAAATTCTGGAAATAAAGCGTATTTTCTTTTAAAAAATTTCTTACACAATTCTGATGTTTTACTCGCCAATTAATTCCGAAGGGGAAAAATTTGGTTTTACTTTTATACAATGGCCGATATTTCCTTTCTTAAATCAAAAATGTTTTGAATTAAATTAATAATAACAACTTTTTAAAATATAATGACCTACATTTTTGTATAAAAGTTGTAAAAGGTAAAATTAATAAAAGCCTCATTTGGCTTTAATTCGATATCCCGAAATTCAAAATAAGTTCATTTCGATCATCGGACTACAGTACCTTTTGGAAATATTAATATGTAGTTACTAAATTAATAATCCTACAGTATTATAGCCCCAAATATAATAATCTGTTTTCCGATAAACACTCGTTTTAAAATCTAAATTATAAGATGGAACTGTACCAAAAACATATGTCAAGGAGTGCGACTTCCGGTCTACCCTTAAACCTCCCGGTGAATATTTATGTTTTGATTTTTCCTATCACAAATTTATTGTGTAATACCATTTTAGCTTTGCAAATATAATCTTCAACAAAAAATTTCTGTGTCTCCTGTTGAATTCAATTGTGCGTCTTCAAAGAAACGCCTTCATCAGCTTAGTCACCGATTTGAGCTGGGGTTTGGGATAGATCTATGTTTTCTGAATTTCTAAACGAATGTTTTTTTTGTTTGCTTCATATTTAGATCTCATCATAGAAATTTAATAATTTTATTATACTAAAACAATAAATGAAAAAATAGTAGGTATTTACACAATTTTTGTGAAAAACGCATAATTTTTATAATGATTATAGTCTTTATAAATTTCAATAATATCTTAAGGGTAGAAGTATTAAGTATCAAAGTACCGTCACGTCTTATATTGCTTTATACGACGAATATTTTAGACTGTCCCTGCTGGAAAGGGATGCATAATGCTCGGCAACTTATCCGAACCTCAACTAATTCGGTTTTGTGTAAGAATAACTCTTGCCATATACTCCTAAAACTTAGAAGAATATAAGGCCTTTAGAAGAATATAAGGCCTTAGCAATGAAAATGTAGGCCTTTCAAAGAGCATTTTACTCCTCAGAACAATCCTCCCAGACTTCGATTACGTATTAATCGTAACAATGAAAAAATGACCCGTTAGGAACGTTTTCAAAATGTTAACTTACTGTAAACTTAAAAATCCAAGTAAAGAATCGTTGCTGATCCTTTTACGTATGGCACATAATCTCTTTTTCGAGAAAAATCTCTTGCAGCCAAGGCACTACTTCAAATTAGAAATTCTGTAGTCTCAAGGCACAAGGTGTTAACTGCTACCGACGTAATTTGTAGAGGAGTATTTTTTTTCTTATAAAATTGTCTGAGATTTTTTTTATTAGTAAATGTTCTGTATAAATATATAAACTATATTTTCCAATGATGTAAAAAGCGGTAAGAATCGAGATTTGTTAGCATCTCAAAGTCACATGAAATTCATTGATTCTTTTTTGCCTTGCATTATATTAGGTAGGAATAGGTACATTTGGGAAAGCTTACCTTCGGGGAAGCTTATTTTCGAGGAAGCTTCCCACCACATCCAATGATATGTGGTCCATTAGGTTTGCTGTTATCCTATAGCACTTAAACTTTGACGATGATTTTATATACTTTTTACCACATTATACTGCACATTTCTTTGCTGGTGTTAAGGCCTTAGGTAGCACTTTACTTTGAATTTTAAATCTTCCGAGTATGAGAAAGCCTGGCCTTTCTGAAATATTTCCGATACTTTGAAATATTTCCAATATATCTTCCACAATTTTCTTCTACCATCTTTCTCCAAGTATTTTATCTTTTGTCAAGAAATTTTGAACGTCGTCCAATAAATTTTCCAACCATTTTACTACATAATCTCTTCCATTCCACTTCTTTTCCCTCATGTAGCAAATCCTAAACATCGTCTACGATAACGTATATTTTATACAAGAGCGACTTTTACATGAATTTTCTACGAATCACATGTTCCATTTTTTCAACTGGCCATTCTACTTTCTAGTTGTAGTAGATGATGATATCCAAGTCCACGAATGAGTATTTGGCTTGGATAATATCCATAAAGCAGGTCACACGCTGGTCTGATATTTCCCATATCCAGGCAAGATTGGTACAATCTGAAATGCCAGAATAAAGCATCTTATATTTTATATATATATATATATATAAGAAAAAGTTGGTAATTGCCGTCAGTTTGAAGAGCTAAAAGTCTTAAATTTCATAGTCAGCCTGCGCGCGGTACTAAAGTTCCAGAACTTTTTTCCATTCATTCTCTCATCTAGCTGCTATTCGAAATTTAATAAATCGTTATCGACAAAATGTATCCTATATCTGAGGCTCTATTTGGAAATGACCTTCGGCCCTATTTGGAAATGACGAAGGATTTTAAAAGTAACCGGCAACTACAGCCCTTGATAGTTGCAATCCCTTAATTTTTTGGTACTATTATCTACTTCTTTTGCATTAGAAACTCTAAAATTGCAATCAGCTTTAACCAACACTCAAATATCGATTCAGAGCAATTTTAAGAACTTCATAGTTGTGAGGTAGGAAGATAAGAGAATTTCACTGGGATGATCAAATTCTCAGAAGACGGTATTTTAAGTCTGAAGTTTTAATGCTTAACTCTTTAAGGCATAAACTTTTCTTTTTCACTGCTAACCACATATATTATACATATAATACTTACTCAAGAATCTGAAAATAATTTTTAGACATTTTTCGGATTATTTGAATAAGGTTTTCTACACAGTACAGTTTTAAGTTTTCTATTTAAGTCAGGAGTAAACCACTTACCTACATAACAAGGAAATATTTGTTTGCACTGACATGGTGTAAATTACATTTATTGTAAAAAATGCATTTACACAGAATTCACTTGCGTAATAAATGTGTAATTTATGTTTACAATCCTGCTTCATGAATGATTTCTCTTCATATAAATTTGAAATCGCATTTTCCGTAAAAAATTGCAGTTTACATGTAAAAAAGTGTCTTCCAAATCTCGGCAGATTGTATATTTATGCATTAAAGTGTTAAGTATCCATACATTTATTACTGGTAACTTAATTGTAAAGAACTTATCCAGAAGCAAAACTGCTGGTCACACCAACCCTTATTTTATACATAATGTCAAGTTCTCCATGTTTTTTGGTCTAAGTTTCTAACTCGGAACTGATGATTGCAAAAGAAACGCTTCGGCTTTTACTGAAAGTTAAATATAATACCTGACGAGAGCCACCTGACACTCCGAGGAGCACTAATCTGAATGTAAACGAACGGGGTTGATATATTGGCCCTTGGTATTTTTGGCATTTTTAGCTTAAGTAATAAGGGTCGGTAGATCGTCCCGCTGACACTAAAAGGGCTCACAAGGTGGTGTGTTAATTTTGTCCAAAAATTTTCATTTCTTATAACAAAAGAATAAACTATCTGATGGAATTCCAACTATAAATAGTTTATTTTGATGATTTCGTGTAAATTTCCTGTTCCTCGTTTTGTACCTTTCACCCGGTGTATTATCTCCCTATCTCGGAGAAGTCCTTAATGCTATTACTCAACATATTGATGATATCTTGTGCAGTCTCGGACAGAGATTTAACAGAGAAATTTTCTAAAACCTGCCTCTTATATTTTGTCAAAGTGATTTTTTTTATACATCCAAAGTGTCGTTTCCTTTGTGTCCTTTGCGAAGGTTTTGTATTCTTTATGATTTTGTGTGGATGCGTCTTCACCCTCCTTCTTAGAAGGCTTTGTATTGCCTTATATCAAAGGATAATGCTCTTTCGCAACATCAGAGATTACCTGCTAATTTGACGCTGCACTTATTCTACTCCCGACTTCCGTTTTACATTTTTTACCTTCTGCTTTAGAATTACGACAATGGTAGTAGTTCTATAAACTAAGGTAATTTAATTAAAAAACACACTCTGACGGCTTAGTAACTATTGAAATCCAAAGTCATCTCTCTGTCTGAAAACGAAAATATATCTGGTCGTCCACAAAACAGGACTCTGTCCTGTCCTTTCGAACAGAACTAAATTTTAATTTGGACTATTTTATGGGTACGATTCCGTGTCGATGTAATTTTTCCCTTTTTGTATAAATACTTTGTGCAACTGGGCTGGGTACAGTGTTGTAAACAACTTTACCCATTTACATTCGAATTCAATTCTTTAGAATCGATTTCTTTAATTCCATTCACTTTCAATTCGGAATGAGAATTATTAAGATAAATCATAATTCCAGATAACGATGTATGGAATCGCAATTTCTCGTAAATTCGACAGAGATTTCACCCGTAATTGAAACGTAATTGAGAAGAAATTACAAGTCTTGTCAATTACCGTTCTGAAGGAATTGAAAAGTAATTAAGAAATTGAAATTGACTTCTAATTCGTTTTCCAGATGAATTGAAAAGGAATTAAAAAATGAAAAATGACTTGTAATTCCGGAGTAATTCCTTCTCAATTTCATTTCAATTCCGTTGCCGATCTCAGTTGAATATAAATGACGACATGACACTTTCATACATCATCACCTCGAATGATAATTCATGTTAGTAATTCTCATTCCAAATTTTATGAAATTGAATCAGAAATTTTAAATTCCATGCAATACGAAGAATGATTGCTTTACAGCTCTGGCTAAGTTAAATCACTCACCTTAACCGAGTCCCCCCTACTGTGTCTGAAAATGGCAACTATCAAACAAGTAATGTAAGAAATTACTTAATATACCTAAGGAGGTAGAAAATTTTCGGCATATGTAGTTTTCATGAAAATCTGTGCACCGCAGTAAATTTCTTCTAATTTGTACCCTTGGAAGACTTGATTGACTGATTGATTGCATCTAAGATCATTTTTGTATTTCATTTTCTCGTTGTTAACATGTATTTTTAATATTTACGATTAAATAAAAGCATTCAAGCGTATTCTGATATATAAAAATGTTCATTTAACGTAAACTATTCAATCCAGGTAGCTTGAAAATTTCATATACTTACTTAAATTTCATCCCTCTAATTGAATCCCTAAAATGTAAGTAGCTGTAAGCAACCCATCCCTTTGAAAAACTAAAATTGGCCAGTTCGCATCCTACTGCTTCCCGTGAAGTTGTGATTTTTTTTTCACATTTTGATTTCATACTTTTTAGAAAAAAAAACAACTTGCAATTAAGTAATAGATTAATTTTACATTTGAAAAAATATATAAATTTTTCTGTGATATAGAAATATGATTTATTTTATTTAATTTACAAAGAAACTGTTTTTTCGTTTACTTTCATTTTACTTACCAAATCGCCATCTAACCTGCGAACACACAAATAAAATGTCCGAACGAAATGAAAATGATTGTGAACCAATTAACCAATGATCCGAACCATGAAATGAATTGTGAATGATTATAACGGGTGTGTGCAGCGAGATAGATACCGACTTAGGGTTCGCGCCTCCGACAAAGGTGAACCGCCATCCTATGCAGACGTCGATGTCGAATTAGACGTGGTTGACCGAAATAACAAACCGCCGATTTGGGACAAGAGCATTTATGGCCCCATTCACATAAAAGAAAATGTCACTGTTGGTACGGTTGTAACATCGGTTAAGGCAAGGTTTGTATCATAGATAATCTGTATAACAGTTACAAAAATAACAGACACAGAGAAAATAAAATGGTGTTTGTACTAAATAACTAATTTACGAAAGGGTGTTGGTATATGGTGCTTAACGAAAATATTTACTCAAAACTAATCTAGTGAAAACGTTCACAATACTCCAGAAAACATTGAAGTGCTTTTTGAATTTTGATCACAATAAGAATTTTTGAGTAACGCTATTAAATTTTTAAGAATTTAAAAATATATCTCGCTATTAATGTATTATGTAAGTACTTATTGTTGGGAAAAAGGTAATATCTATATATATATATATTAATTTATTTACTCGCACAATCCCTTTATTCAATGTATGTATTTTTTCCGAGTACTAACTGAAAGAGCTCAACTTTGATGTGAATGTCGGTCGGTGTTTTACGTAAACATTTTCTCTTTGGGGGAGTTATCTCTTGAGTTCATTTATTAATTTTGCAGATTTTAAAAGTCTACTGAAATCGTTCAACTGATGAAATTTAATATCCTTATTCATGTCAGTAACAATTATACTACAAGACTGACTAATTTGAATACATACAGTAAAGAAAACAAAAGCCGGAAATAATTAAATTTATATGAAAAACGAAGTAAGAAAATTTAATACTTTGAATGCATTATGAAACCTCAGAACCTGCAACCCACTCTAGTTGGTCTTTTATTTAATATGTTTCCAAGTTTCAGGTCAAGTAGTAAAAGACGAAACGATTTTAAAATAAATAAATTTGATTAGCAATCTTGTACATTTTCTATTATTATCCAACACTGTTTACTATCTGATATTAAAGAATCCTTCCTACAAAGACATTTTCAGGTATAAAATGTTTTAAAGAGATTTACTTATGAGGGGTTTAAAGTATGCTCAGTGTCGGCATGACGGAAGAACCAATAACAACTTGAAATTAGTTTTATTTTTGAATGTATTCGCCCATAACCTCAATACACTTATTACATCTAAAAATTAAATTCTCAATTTCCTGTAAAAAATACCCTTCTTCTTTGTTTAAAAAAGATTGCATTAGTTGCTGCCTTGCTCTCTTCATATTCAGAAAATCGTTTTACACGAAGATCTTTATTCAAATTCGGGGTCATTAGGGGCCAGATCCGGACTATAGGGTAGGTGGTTTATTTCTTCAAAACCGCAGCCTTCGAAACACGCGCTATGTGGATGGGCGCATTGTCTTGAAGAAGTAACACATCTACAGTCAGTTTTTCCCACATTTTTTCTTTAATTACTTCCTTTAGACTACGAAGAGTGGCTGCTTAAGATGTTGTGTTTATGGTTTCGCCTTTTTTTCGTGTAATAGATCAATAAAATTTCCTACGAGTCCAAAAGATCAGCACTCGTTGTATGCCACTGCATTGAATCCTGTTTACTCTCAAGGTCATACTGATGAACCCACCAAGTCTCATCTCCAGTAACAATCTGTTTGGAAATATTCGATGGAGCTTCACTACAGAGCTCGGAAAGCTCTCTAAAGCACCCGATTCGCATTTATTTCTGAAGCGTTAGCATTTATCTTGTCTTGCACTGACATTTGTAAGGTTAAAATGGTCATGAAGAATAGGAAATATGTTGTCGTCGCTGCTTTGCATTTTCTTGCGTAGTGGCCGTAATCGGTCCGGCCGAGCAAGGGTCGTTTTCAATGCTTTTCCCTTTGAACAGATAATGACGGGACGGTGCAGTCTTGGTAAACGATCACCATCTCTTCTTGGATGATTTTTTACTTTTTCCTTTTTTTGTAAGGAATTTAATTAGAGCGCGGCCCTGGATTTTCTTCAACATTTAACCCACGCCGGTGGTCGAGTGGGCTGAGGCGCACGTCCGCAGAGTTTCTTCCCTGTCGGCGTGGGCTCGAATCCCATACAGGACACGGTGATTTTTTTGGGTACCAGTGGTTGCGGCAATCCCACTGACAAGAATTGTACTTGTGCAGCCACTGGGATGTTGCACAGTAAAAATTTCATGCCAACAAAATTGCGGCTCACTTGCAACATTTGTCAGGTTAAAATTTCCCCAATCTCCCCTTCCCTAAATTTCCTTCCGCTTAAGCTGTGCTGTGAGCATCATAGGGTTGTCCCCATCTTACTGAAATGCGCGACTTATAATTGGTAAAATCGATAGACATTTCATTTATTCCTTCTTTTCAAAGTGTTGTGTACGTTTCCAGTGCAACGGACAGTTACCGAAAAGCAGTGTAATTTCTGAAGAACGAAGTAAAATCTTTTGTAGAAATTTGCGAGGGAAATAATGTAATTTTAATTCGGTAAACAGCAAATAATGATGTTGGCCTCACTAGTGAGCTCTCAGTAACCTGCCGATGTTGACTATTAAACAGAATCCCTACATTCGAGACAATTATTGCGGCATCAATTACATATTCTGGCCGGATCTTACACGATATGAAAAAAGTTCAAAGAGTATCCGACCTTTATTCATAAAAAATACTCGTATTCAGATACAACAATCTTACACTAATCTCTGTCAAAGTAGTCCCATGGGCTGCCACACACTTCCCCCAACGGTTCTGCCACTGTTGGAAACAATGCTGGAACATCATTTTTGAGATGGCGCGCAGCTGATTCGTCGAATTCTGCATGATGTCTTCTCTGGACTGAAATCTGGTCCCTTTCAGTGGAATTTTCAGCTTGCGAAAAAGCCATAAGTCACACGAAGTCATGCCGGGAGAGTAGAACCAAAACGTGCTTCACTCTTCACTGATGTCCAGCCATCTTTGAAGCAGTTGTACCACTCCTTTATCTGTCGGGCGCTCTTTACTTCGTCCTTGAAGACCTATTTTTCTGACATTTTGTCAAAAACGAAAATTCGACAACACTCACTTACACTTTCTCAATCATCGACATTTTCCTGCGACTGACAGCTTCTACACTGCAGGCAGGAAAAAATTCAAACATGTGCATTAAGATGGCCTACAACCTCGCACGACGTCATTGTTTCATTGCAACTCAAATGGAATTTCAATCATTTAATTCAGATTGAACTCTATTAGGATAAAGTTGCAACCGATTCGGACATGACTAAAATTAGTTCAGACATGATTGCACTGTATTCGAACATGGTTGCAATCTATCTCGACAAGGTTTCATTTCATTTGGACAAAGTTTAGAATTTATACCGACAAGGTTGCAATTTGTCCGGATAAAGTTGCATTCTATCCGAAAACAGATGCAATCTATTCGGAAAATGTACAATCTATCCGAGAAAGGCTGAATTTAGTATAATTCACAGCTAAAAAATGAATAACAATAATAATAATAAATAGGTATTAAAATACTACTAAGCAGCAAAAGTATAAAACAAACTAACGCAGCCGACTTTTTATCTGGCCCTTAAACAAATGACAAAGAAACAAAATTGTAACACGAATTGAACAGACGAAACATAGATGATATTGTCTCATTAGAACCATAATTAATTCGATGCTGTGAGATATAAAAGAAGTTTGGACTCCTCAATGAGCGAGGACACTGTAAACAGTAGAATGCCGAAACGGTCCTGGAGCCATACCTTCTGCGCTATAAAGTATCAATCGAGAGGGGTTCAATCCCGTCAGTAGATGAAGGTGATGAAAAATAATTATTCCGCGGAAGGCCACGAAGAAAAGATTTTAAGAATCTTCTTTGAACAACCTCAACCCAATTAATATGGTCCTGATAAAAACGAGATCATATTGGACTAGCGAATTCAAAGATACACCTGACAAACGTACGGAACAGAATAATAGGAATTCTTTGGATCACCTTTCTACAAAGCCAAAAATGCCATTAACTATGCCAACAAAAGTGCCGATGTGATCCTTGAAGGAGAATCGATTGTTAAGTGAACACTCGAAACTTTGGTTTTATCAAGGAAGATCCATCAATAGTAAACTAAAAAAGTAATGGGTCTCTTTTACGTCCAAGGGACTTAAACATACATTTAGTCAAATTTAAATGAAAATTGTTTACAAAACACCAGTTTTGAAAAGCGTCCATGTGAAACATCAAAAGGTAACAGCCAGGTTCATTCTAAATTACGCGAAATATCTGCAATGGAAAGGAATCACAGATACATCATTTGAGGTAAATTATGAAAAACATAGGGTCAAGATGGCCGCCATATGGAACACCAAATGTAACTCTCAACTCTCCGAAAAGAACACCAGGGAATAGAACTCGATGGGTACGGTTAGATAGGTAAAACGAAATCCAGTTTTCAAACCCTGCAAGCAAGAATAGACAATTTATAAACGAGGACTAATAATTCAGGTTGTATCAAGAAATGTAGTCTTGAAGATGTCGCCAAAATGGTTGGCAATCATTACAAGATTACTATACTGTTACCAGATCTATAATGTAAAGTAGAAAAGTTTTTATCTCTCAATATAGTCATTGTAAGAGGCATTAAAAGCAGCAATAAATTAACTACTAATTCAGAATAAGCCAAGTAATCATCGTCGCTCTTAGAGTAGCAAAACCTCTTCCAAGTCTTGCTTTTTAAGTTCTTCAAATGCTTATCCGAATGATTGATCCAAGGCTGACAATTGTATAAATTAAGTAGTCAATCTTGTTATTGACACACAATTTGCGAAACCTAAGGAAAAGATTTTATAAAAAGATCTCACAGCCTTGTCAATATCTCGCTCACTCTGAACGTCAAAGCAATGAACAGAAAGCCAATCATTAATTTTAGGAAAGTCTGCATTTTGAAAGTTACAAGTAGAGTCGGACGGTGACCAGATTCAGGTAATAAAGGAGAAACGCAATGTTTTACCAGTGTACCAGCAGGATCAGTAGAAAAGATGCAGTCAAGAGATCTATTTAACTCATTAATTACTCCGCACGGCGACAAGGTGCAAGAAATAATACCTTACAGAAATATAGAAATGAATTGAGGTGGACCTGATGCTTATAGAATCAGACTGCACCACGAAGACAGGTTGAAGTCACCCGTTAACAGAAGCTCGTCGAGAAATAGAATATCACTCGAAACCTTGTCAATGAATAGGGAAATTCCAGAAAGAGAGTTTTGGGGGGATGTAACCGGTGATTAGGTGAGATGTATCAAATAATTCCCATGGCATCTCGTGGCGAATGACACATAAGGTTCCTTCACCAACAAGACCGTTTAGCACGGAATGATCGTCACGTCGAAACACCGAGTAGTCAGAGCTCAGCAACAATAATCTCTCCACAGAGCTAAGTTTCGGTCGAATAGACCGAGCCAACTTGCTTCGACTAGTCATTCCAGTAAAGAAGCGAGCCTTTTTTGATCGGAGTCTAATTACAGTTACATTGACGCAATAAATGAAGATTTCGCTGATGCGTTTTATTAGTAGAGATTTTAGGACGTGCCCTAGTCAAGTCTCGCACAAATCTCAGGAG
>QYTT01092310.1:34110-52374 GCA_006980735.1 Dasypogon diadema | reverse complement strand
TACAATTTATATAGTTACGAGCTTTTTAAACTACATTTTCAGGGGATTTCCCGTTTTTCCAAAATTTCTAAATTAAATTAAATTAATAATAATTTAAATTTCATTGATACCTTGCGGCTAGTGTTACCGTTTGCGATCAAAAACATGCAATCGTAAAAAGTGGAGTTACGAGGGTTTAGGATTAGGCCGACGATTTTTAACACCTAATATCCTTAAAAGTAGGAATACTTCCTAAGGGTATCATAAAACGTTATTTGAATCTAAAATGCTGGCAATGCCCAGTATTAGGTATTCACCATCAGAAGCAACCATCCACTTTTAATTTCCAGGGACAAACCCTTTCAAATTAACGCAAAACCCTTCCAAAAGCTGCTCTTTGCATAAATTCAGAAAATGTGTCGATGTCACCAGTTTTACAAGTCCAGAACCTTTTATAGTGATACTCCTGACACCTAAAGTATGGTTAAAGCATCTGAGATATTCATCCAAAATGAAACATTTTCATTTCGTATTAAGTGGGCCTGTGAACCTGTTTACTTACAAAGCTATAAACACCTTAGCGAAGACCTGAATTGTAATAAAAGAAGAAATGTTTACCCCACGAATTCCTGAAGGCAAGTCTTAGAATAATAAAGTGAAGGATCCCATCGGCATGTACGCAGAATCATATTTCACTTAATATTCCATTTCAAGCATTCAGTTACGCCCCATAAAAGGGCGAAGATATGTTAAGAATCCACCAAGACGAGCCTTATAATTTAGTACAGACTCTTTGATCTTGCCATGATGAGGACCCTAGGGAATGAGCTCGCATCCCTTCGTCCCGTGCAATGTTTCGAATATTACAACTATCTTTTGTGCTTTGCATAATGCCAGGCCTGAGTGGTGATGCTTTTGATGGAGTATATTCTTTTCTATTTACGTCATTAATCGAGTGGAATAAGGCCTCGGAGGAGACTACCAGATAACAAGGAGCGCTCCATTAACGCGCATTTTTATGAGAAATAAATTTTACATCGCCTCTTTGAGAAGGGAAACTGGGCTGTGTGGTAATCATGCATGCTTCCAGCCTTTATGTTTTTGAATCTGCTCTAGCGGAAGACTATCAAAAAATTAAACCTTTGAGTTTACGAGCAAAGTACGTATAAAAGCTGAAGCTTTTCCGAACCGATTTTTCTGATATGCTAAGAATTTAATGCCACACGTAAATATCCTATAGGGAACGTTAAAATTTCTCACAGAGATGCTTGGAGGGATTGATTTAGAAAATGTACAACCCAAGTACAGGAATGGGAACAGTCTTTTCCCCCTGACGTGTTAATGCCGCTGCTGAATATATTTTCAACCCTTTGATAGCCCCAAATTCAATTTAACAGAGAAACAAATCTGGAAGTTTACCTAAATGTCGTAAACCTACATTCAAAGCAAAATCATTTTGTATATGTCTTTGCGCATAAATAAAGGTGAAACTCGAGATATTTTTATTTCACTTCAAAGAAGATTTGAGGTAAATCCGCGGATTTCGAGGAACGGTGAGAAATTGTCAGAAAACATTTAACTTCCATCCGAAATTGTGGAAGTTTTACTTCGCGGAAATCCTCCCGGTGGAAGGAGCGTTCTCACACTATTTCATGGGGGATATTAGGAAGCTTTGCAGTCATCAAATAAATCCCCTTTAAGGCGTTTTCAAAACTTATTCTAAACTTGGCGTCTTTACTAATGACACTAGTCATTAAAGTTGTGCATGGAATATGCTTGTTTTTCTACTCATTCTTCACGTACAATTAATATTTGTACCCATCCTAAAGTTCTTTCATGGCGAACTAATTTTTCTTATACATAAAATTCACATTCGATCAAATTGAACGATTTACCTTATAATTTTCAGGCAATTATCTTCAGATTACTCAACGGATTTGCTGGGGAAATGCCTAATCAGGCAGAAAAATCAAATTGGTCTCAACAAATACCAGTCGTTACCCATGCTCCCGACATGCTATAGGTTAAAGGCAAATAAGTGAAGCCCTAATAATCAAGTTTTGCACATTACCTACCACACGGGGATACATGCCTAGCGTAGAGCTAATCGTTATAAGGGAAGTTCACTGCTGCTAATTCCCTTTATTTATTACATTAAATTAGATTAAAATTAGGGGTCTAGTAGTTGTTTAGTTTCCCAATCATGGAGGCTCGAAGAGATCTATCGTGAATCCACGTCTATACAATTATTTCAGGTTTAAACCTTTCATAAAGCTTAGGATTTTTGTCGATTTGGTGTTCCACAGGATGAGGAGGAGATGTGTGAAAATTTTCTCTTCGCGACTGCTTCGCACTTAAAAAACAGCTGTTCAAATTGTTCTGGTGATTCTAAACAGAAACGACACATTTCTGTCTGGGCCTTGACCATTTTTTAAGGTGATACTTTAAAGGGTAATGACCAGAGAAGAATCCTACTATAATGCGGTACTCGCTTGTTACCGCTGCCCCTATAATAAATACTGCTGCCCCTATAATAAATAATACACGGCTTTATGGCCAGGCCTCTGATAATTCCTTGATGCACTCATGGCTCCTAGATAACCATCAAACTGAGCTTTTCTTGGACAAATCTCCTACTAAGCACGTCAGACGCCGCTTTGGCATGATGGAGATTTATCTGGATACAACTTTGTAGCACATGTTTCTTGGGGATCGATGTTTTGATCCACGAAGGCCCTGATCCTGAAGGATCTTTCCTCACTAGGCTCTAATTTCTTGGTGGAGGTCAGGGATGAAGATCTTAGCTAGGTTCCCTGGCTCTTTCACTATCGTTAGGTTCGTTTGTCTTAGCAGGTTGCTGGGTACGGAGTTCACAGCTTCCCTTTGATAATTACCTTTTCCACATCTTTGATGCCTGCTTTGGGTCTGAGTTGAACAGTACTAAACTTGTAGTCGATCCTGTATCCAGTCGAGTGATGATTTACTGAAAACGGGAGTTCCATAACTATAGATCTCTACACCTTGTTGAGGATTTTCCACCCCCCAATTCTTAAGCCGTCCTTTTAGCCTTCAATCATTATGTTTTTCTCGCACCCAGAGAAGTTTTCAATCATCATCTTCTGTCAAGTAATTAGATCTTCCTCCACCACCTTCAGAGAGACACCTTCACAAAAGCAGGAGGATCACAATATGTGTTATAACACTATAGAGAGACATGGAATGCCAGTGGTTTTATTGACGCTCTTGTACAAGTTGGACCCCATCTCACGTCCAGATTGGTTACACAAGTATTGAGACGAAGGGTTGCAACACGATGCCCATACGTGGATTACGGGCACTTTTTACACCACATCCACAGCTGCATTAGAAACTCTTCTGGGGATGACATCGCTGGATCTCTTTGTGAAGAAAATGACAGTGGAAACGATACTCAGATTGTATGGAGACTGTATAGATGGTACCTGTCACGGATTTAATATGGACGTAGGAAAATCCTCTATTAGATAAAAGAGATCAGGGTTTTCACCATGTCCAAAGGCCAAGGTCAGTATAACCAAAAGATTTCAGAAGACTTTATCGGATCAATAATTTACGGCAGGAAAGGTGAAAGGGTCTTCACTCGTATTGGAATAAGCGATCCAAGTGAATCTCCTGTGCTTTTATTTTAAAGCATATAATTTCCTGTGCAGCATTACATTGTCTTCACAACAGCAGATTTCCTAACATAAGTTCTTTAAATCACAAAATTTAAAATGATGAACGAATCCTTGTTACAGACATCCATTGGGCAAAACCATAGTTCAAGAAGTCAACGTAAAAATGCCATTCCATAGATTGTTAAGAAAAGTTATCAATGAACATTAAGAACGAATGCAGCGCCTAAATCCCTCAAAAGGGTTAAGAAATAAATTTTGTAAAGCAAAAACGTAATAAATATTCTACAAAAAAAATTATCTAAAATTGCACGCCACTCAAAAACTTGATGCTAAGCTCCTGGAAGAGGAAACTTCAGACATGGCCATCAAGTTCGCTGAACTAAAAGTTAGGCCAGCATTAAAAATGTAACTACGGGTGTTCGAAAGTTAGTGTCTTCCTCCATCTTGCAGACCAGGCAAAACTGATTTAGATCCGAGGAGGTAAATCGAATTTTTCATCATTTACCCACGGTTGACCTGCTTACATCCTCCCTTAAAGGATTTAGTTGGGAGGAAGCTATTTCATACCATACCACTTTATTCTCAAAATACAAAACAATCTATTTTTGATTACTATCACGTACGTGGATATATTTTCAGTAGCAGAAATCTATGCTTTCTTTGTTGCCCTTAAGACAGCACGCTTTGAATCAATTTTATCCATGTCAAAAATTTCATATCCAGTTGTATCCCAAAAACTGCAAGCGATATTGAAGATTTGCAAAAATTTACCATATAAAAAATTACACAGGATATAGCACAAAGTTTGCATAATATTCTGTTATAGTGTTCCGTTTGTTTACCGAACGTTTCAATAGATTTCACATTCAGTTACCAGTTTACCTCTGCGACAGGTGTTATTTGTCGCGGATTAAGATATTGCAATGAATCAAACGGATTTGCCAGGAATAAATACTCAAAGCCAGTCATACCCGTGTTTGCTTTATGGCTTTGATTTGCTCTTTTGGAAACATAGTGTCTGCAGTTGCATATGCAATAGGATAACTTATATAGATGGAAGAATTGAGATATTTTATGGATGTTGCCTGCAATGCAGAGATTGGATACTTTTACGCTTTTTGAAAATAAACGAAATACATTTCAGATCGTTTTACTGGTGAAACGGCTTTTCAGTGAAAGTATGCAAAGGAATTCGATTAAAGCAGAACAATAAAAATTTTCCCTTTTAGAGCTAACAGCAGCTTAAGTAAACGATATCTAGGAATTCTCTGATTTTTTCCATTTTCAAAAATTTTCGGAACTCCAAAACAAGTGAGAAAAATCTTTTTTTTGGTTTTGGAATCCAAGTTTTAGTTTCGTTCCTAAATCATATTTAATAATAAGTTTAATAGATAATTATTTGGCACGTACAACTTCTTGATTTCTACGGAAGAAAGAAAAAATCCTGGGTTAATCCTAGCCGAATATCCACGATCTCTGTATTTGGTGGGATATGGAATATTTGCTTTATTACGAGCTATTGAAACCGCCGAACGCTATGGATAAAAATGACCATATATTGCATCAAATTACCGAAAATGATTCTTATTCACGATAATGCTTAACCTTATGTTGCTTAAGATTTGAAGCAAGCATTGATGGGAGGTACTCCCGCACACAGTGTATTTTCCAAACCTGATGGCAAATAATTACCATCTGTTTCGATCGTTGCAACGCAATCTGGAAGATACACAATTCCGTAGTTACAGAGAAATCGAAAATGGTCCTAGAGTAGAACCTTCTATCGTCGTGAGACTCAACTCCTTCCAGAAAAATGGAACAAATTTATATAATAACTTCTGAAAGGAAGTACTTTAACTGATGTATTGCGCGAACTGCTGAAAGCGTGAATAATATACGCCCACTATATTGAGTAGATAATGTCCACAGCGTAGTTTTATGAAGATCATTAGTAACTAAAAGATCCTTAGTCTTTTTCGCTGCTTTCATGTTTAGTTTCCAACTAATCCCTCATATCTATTTTTGTAAAATACGCATATTTCTTCATAATGCCCACACAAAAAAAAATTCATAGGTGTTAAATCCAGCGATCTTGATGTTCTAGTGATAGTTTCACCTCATCCAATCCAGAACTCAAAAATTATTGTTAGCCAATGCCTAACAATCGTACCATAGTGTGACGGCGCATTGGCTTGGTGAAATATTTTCCAGCAGAACTTTATCCTAGATACGTAGGTACCCATATCCAACCGACATAAATTTAGTTCTTTTCTTCCTCCGAGAATTTTCGTTCTCATTGTTCATAGAAATGTGTGCTGCTGCTTGTTTTGCAGCTGAAAAATGTCTGACCCGTGCATTGATTCGTGGTGCCTTCGTGGAAATGTAAGGCCTAATGTTATGAATAACTTACGAAGTTCGGCACCTATAATTGGTTTAGTTACCATTTTTAGCTTTAGGAACTTTGTTCCATATGTTGATGTTGTCGTACCATTTGCAGCATACAATCAATGTGATGTCAATTTCTTCAGTTGTGTCCTTGGTGAGAATTTTGAAATATCATCGCCTTTATCGATAAGGAGTGTGAAATGTGTGTTTGAATAGTGGATAAAAAAGCGATACTTTATGGAAGGTCTACCAGACATCGCCTAAGCTGACCCTTTAACTTTCTGACATTCTATATCTTCAGGTAGTACGACACCCGCTGCCGTACACTCGATAATACCAACATACTCCAGGTATGCGGGACTAGGAGTCTAGGAGCGACACTCATCTCCTTGTTTACAATTTTTCAAACGGCTGCGATATCTCGATGAATATCTCAGCTTTAAAATTTCTTTTGTCCATGGAACTATTCCATCTGTCAGTATATTGAGGCTCACTGTTATACCAGCGTGTTCACATATTATACATGTTTTACCTATGCTTTGCTCACTTGTGTGCTATCATTGAACTAACTTACTTTGCTGGCGAAATGAGCTAGCTGTGTGGGAGAGTGAGACGTGGGTTACTGAAAGATAAAGTTTACCGTCCAAACCTAGATTTGGTGTTAGGTAGAAAAAAAAAAGAAAAATGATTTCGATTTGGCTTAGTATCTAGTAGATCACTCTGATCTCAGATACACAATGCCATTTTGGAAATATAGCTCTACCTTCAAGTTGGAGCTATTTTATGGGTGTTTCTGTAAATCATTGCGAGAGTTACACGAAAGATGTACCTAAACTTGCAAATGGGTTGGTATAACTTCGTAACGTCTACCTAGTTTTTGAATTCTGTTCGAAAACTTAATTTGTACCAAGTAGCGATCGTTTGCATCCTTATTATGTCCAGAACTAGCTATAGATTCGTCGGCGACGGTAGTTAGATCGATTGTCTAAAAGAGCGATTGATTTTGAGAACACTATACACCTTTATACACATGGACTATCAGCAAAAGTTGCAAAATTGGTATGGTAAAATTGCAAAATTTGGTATGGTCAAGTAATATATATTGTTGTTTCCATTGTACGATTGCTTGTCTGGCTGGTCACTGGTCTTAAGCAGTAATTTGCATTCTTTTGTGTTCTTAAGGGCCCCATTCACGATCAAGTAATATTGTCAATTTTACTTGAATGACTCATCGAGACATTAAAATTGAACGTTTATGGGTGCCATCAATGTTACAACAAGTAAAATTGACACATTGATGAAAATCAATAGCTGCTTGATTTCGTCAATGTTAATGTACAGCAGCAGCAGCCAACAAATGCGCTTCCATTCTAAAAAGTGCAAATCGCAAATAAATTTGTCAATTTTACATTAACGTGTATGGGCGAATTTTTTGGTCAATTTTACTGGACAATGCTACGCAATTTTGCTTGACAATAATCATTGATCGTGAATGGGGCCCTTTAGCCTTGCTAGAAAAGTTCTGTTTTCTATGTAGTGTGAAAACTTTAACTCTAACAATGGTTTCCTCTTTAAACGCTGTAGACCCACATTGCAAAACTGAATTAGGAGAAAACACCACGTTTCGAAGTTCTCTAAATAATAGTTACAAAGGATTTCTAAGTGATTTGTGGTCCATGTAGAACTTTTACAGTTTACACAAATGTTCGCCTGTGAATGACAACATAATTACTGTGCATCTGAAGTCACTTACAAAGTAGAGTACAGGAGCGCAACGCCCCTAATAAAAAAACACGAATTCCGCCATTTATCTAAGATCCTTCAACAAAAGCAAAAGGGCTTTAAAACTTACTTACAGAAAGAACCCGCTATTTGGAAGCCATAAATAAAGCAGCTCTCGCCTCAAGAATTTTCTTAAGTAAAGCACCGACAATTCTGCCGGGTAAGCCTTCCTCGTTCAACCCAAATCTCAAACAAAGCTCACAAAACCCACAAATTTAAAATACAAATACCCACAAAGGTCGATTTATCAAGTGAACTTCTTAAGAGCTCCTTTTTCACTCCGTACACCTATTGTAAATCTCAACATTTTTCAATGCCCTCCCAGCACAGATCTATACGTTACTCCTTGCAGGCACCAGGCCATCAACGGAAGATGTGTAAGCTGAAAACTATAGGACTTCTCTGAGCATTCATATGGCATGGAGCCGAAATGGTGGCACAAGAAAGCTCCTTTCAAATTTATGTGTTTTTGGCAAACAGCAAAACGATGAGTTCTCCTAGCCAGAAAGTGGAAATGATAAATTATCTTCTATGGTCTACCAAATGCGTATGAGAGCCAGATCTGATGCTCCTGCTCGTGTACTAACAAAATGAACGCAATCTTTCATCGGGTACCAGAAGGGGTGTTAACGTATCGACAGATGTATGTGGGCGCATAGCTGCACTTTGGACAATTTGGAAGATTTCAACCAGATGAGACCTGGATGTCTGTCAGGACGCAAATGTGGAAAAGTTCCAGATTTGGTACACTTTGAGGAATTTGTAAAGTACTCACCGAAAGTAACTTGTCTCGGAGGCAGGATGGGACTCACACACAAGATATGTCTTCAGTGATTACATCACCAAACTGTAAGGATTCTCAACTTTGTCTGGGATCTAAGAACCTGACAAAAGTTGCCTCAGGAAAAGTCAAAAAGTTGATACCTAACTTACAAGTTGAGAACTTCTGTAGGGGTGACCTGTGCGTGTACAATTTCAGTTGGAGATCTGTTGTGCTCCTATGGTAACTGCCAACACGTTCTTGTCGGGGGTAGTCGGAAAGTTTTTAACGTTATGAGTTAGTGGAATTAAATTTCGGTCTCAGATTCACTGGAATGATTCTTCCTCTCCTAGTTGGAAAACTAATTTCACTTCAAAGATGTGTGCAATTTGTATTTTAATGCTGAAGTTCGTGCACGTCAGTGCTTTTTACTTCACATATGTGTCACTAAGTTCTCATAAACTTGTCTATTTATGCGACTGAAAGTGATTGAAAAGGAGTTGAATAAGAGATTTTGCAAAGCAATTTATTATGTTACACGTCAAGTACGACGTCTCGAGGTAGTATATTAAGTAGAAGTAAGCATTGTGTCTCTGGCCTTTCATCACCAAACTAAATCATCGCCGTACAAAAGATTTTATTGCTACTTGCGGTGAAGGCTTTATTGAATATTGTACACTCTATCTAGACTAGATGTCTCTGTGCTGATAGCAACTCACACGGTTGAACAGGCCCAGCTTACTCCCAATCAGAGTGAGTATATGGATGATCATGGACTGTCCTTATCCGTGGGCAAGAGAAAGATAGTCATCTTTACGAAGAGGAGGATCAGCACGGTTCTAGTCCTGCAGGTGGGCGCAGACGAAGGGTTACCGAAGACGGAGGTCAATTATCTGGGGGTGATAATTACCTTTAAACTCATATTCGGGTGACAAATCCGAGCAGTAGATAAAGCTGCAACCAGAGTTGCTTCCCCGAATAGGAACAACTCAAATTCGAGCAAACGACGATTACTTATGGACCCGATGCAATCCATACCGCTATACCTTTGGCCAAGATATGATCGACCAGATGAGGGACAGAGGCGGGGCGTCCTTAGGGTGGACTGTGAATGCCATTGCTTGAGAAAGATTTAATTCCTCGACAAAAAATCATGACTGGCTAGCTCCCCAGTGTGAGAAAGACACCACGAAATTAATTCGCAACCTAACTCAGAGTCACAACGAAGGCTTAAATGTTGCGGAGTGTAAAATCATCAGAATAAGCACAAAAGCTTAGGAGGGGTATCAACAAGGACCAAAAAAGTTCCGATCAGGACACCGTATAGGTTGTCTCCAAATAAATCTCTACCATATTTTTAAATCCAAGCTTCATCAAGTGCACTTTTTCTTTATGTAAAAATTTTTCCATATGAGTTTTTCGACTTTATTTTGGTCCCCATATAAAATTTATGATTGCACTTTTAAAGACGTTGAAAAGGAGAAAGATTCTGAAAGAAAATCATAGAAGTTCTTTTGTGGAAACATTGGAAGTGTTGGTGAAATGTCAAGGTTGGAAAAGTTCTCTTAATAAAATCGAGATGTGGACTATTTCGATTACAGATTCTAATAGAGGAATATAGTTCGATAGAAGTGACTACAAACAAGGGATTATTTGGGCTAATAATATTAACTTTTTCTTACTAAAAGCGTTCAAATGTATTTGCAATTACTAAGAGAAGGTGTCTCACATACAAAGTTGCAATCTATTAATACCTATCGCACTATATGAAATTGTCGATTCCATGGAAAAGGGTGTTCTGTTAAAGCACTCAACTTTAGCAGTGTTCATCGACGTCGAAGGTGTCTAGAACAACGTTCTTCTTGAAAAAATAATCAAAAACATGGAATTAATCCATCCATTAACGAATGATTTCTGCAACAGCTTGGCAACAGGGCGATTTTTGTGGGTTTGGGTGATGAACACAGAGGAATCCTCAGAGAAGGCCTGCTATGCAGTAACCCGGTAATTCTTTTCACAGTATCCTTTGAAATTTGAAATCGTGTTGAGTAACTTGATTGAAAGTTCCACGTTACTAGTGGCTAGCTAGGCAAACGACTTTGTTCTCATCACTAACCATGAAAAATGCAATTTTGAATTTTAGTCAAAAATTAAAATTCCTCCGATCTTTTTTTGTCAATTATTGATTAATAGGAGCAAAGTTTCAGGAAGTAAGTACACAAAGCGGAACCAATTTCCGTACAATAATAGTGCTATTATTTTATATAATTTATTTTCAAAATAAATAAATATTAACACATAAAATAAACGGACAATTTAATTTCGCATTTAAAGGCCCAATAAATTTGCATAGTAGAGGTGAGAATTTATATGGATTTTAACACGGCCCCATTGAGACCACCCAATTGCCATGTGTAATTGGAAAATGGGATAATTTCTAGAATTGCATAGTAATTAACAATTTGGCAACGATATATGATTATCTATTCATAGTACACAAATCGACAGAACAGGGACTCAATGATGCGTGGCAGCTCATTATTTAGATGTTCACGACTATGAAGATATAATATTTTAATTTCTCTCTTGCTTTATCAATTCGAGCACAATCAATATCGAACCACATACTACTACCTCGTTGCGAAATTTTTGCACAAAGACTGAAAAACTGAAATTACTCCATTCGTTAATTAATGAATGGCTCTAGTGTTTAGAGCAATCAGAGTAGTGTTTATTAACCCTAATTAATTGCAAATTTTAATAGGGTGCAATGAGTTAGGATCTACAAATCAGGGAAAATATGTACAGTACGTGGTTGAAGTAGGTTTGCAATTTATTTAGGCGCTTCAAAATGCCACAAAATTTGATGTTAATTAAGTTTGAGGCGATTTGAAAATTTATGAATTTAATTTTACTTTGAATTTTAATCAGGATATAATGAATGCTATATATTTAATTTTGTTTTTTGTACAATGCAAAGTTCATAGAATATGAAACTTGATAGCAGAATGGATCTAAAGGGATATTTTGCAGTAAGTAGGATAGTAGTAAAAAATCTGGAGATTTGTAGTTTTGATGCTCTACTCAGAAAAGCAACGTAACTTTCTTGCTTTGAGTGACGATCTAACAGTAGAATGTTTATAGAAATAATTGTGACCCAAAGTGCTCTACCTTTTTCACGAAATCGAGTAATATTCCGTAATTTTTACTAGCTTTAGGGCGTTAGAAAGTTTGCATTTATTTTAGAAATCCCTAAGTCGAGGAAGTATGGTAGTTCTGTTTGCGTAGGCGAATTTCCTTGTAAAAACTCAAATAAACTTTAAAAACTAAACTTTTTACTATAACATGTTCGCGTACTCGAAAATTGAGAGAGAATTTGCCGACGTTACATTTCCGCGGCACATTTGTTTTCGACTTGTTATAATTTTTTACACACAGCCGTTCGCATAATAAGTGTTATAAACCTGAGAGGATTCCCTCAAAGTCCACTATTCTCAAGAAAGTTTTTATGACAAAAGTACGCGAACAGACCTGGTGCAACGAACATTAATAATCATCCATCCAAAATGGCCGAAATTCACAAACATATACATCTGTCAGCTGTCAATTGTCAACTTTGTTGTTTGTATCCTTTAACTAGTAGTCCTAGTAGACTTTGAGCCTAAGTGGGAGAGATGTATTTTCAACTAAAATTTGTGCCACATTTGTATTGAGAATTTGTGCTAACTCCCAACCTCCTGGCGGTTCAACCCACCAGTAACTATCGCTGCTAACGTCTCATGTATGATAGGCCCTAAGTCAGTTTGATAGAGGTCGGGTACAATACACCGGATTCACACATCTCACTAGCTGTACGAAGGAGTATTTGGTTTATGCACGATGGTGCTTTAGCCTGTTTCGCAGTTAATACACTCAACTTATGGCCCTAGGGCCTAGATGGATTGATTCTGGCGGTTTACTTGTTTAGCCAGCAAAATTCCCAAAACTAAACCCACTAAATTTTTATATATAGGATCATCTGAAGGATATTGATAAACTTCTCAACGCAAAACAGACAAAAGCCAAGTAAAGGAAAATGCCAAATTTGGAGATGCAACTCATAGTTATCTCATTTCAACAGTAAAAATTTTCATAATTTAACACGGGAAATTTCTTGTAATATTAAATCAAAATCTTGGTTATGAAAATATCAGGTTAAAAAATACCAAGTTAGAAAGGACCATACATCCTCCTTTAAATAAATCGTTAATTATCCTACATTATTTCTGGACTTACTGTACATTAAAATGGGCTTCAGATCTGTGTCCTTAATAGAGCGGTATATTTAAGGTGCGAATTCCTTTTGAAAGTGTTTTTCTAAATCTGTCCATGTGGTGGAAATTAGAAGCATATCCCTCTATTTTAGTTCCAATAAACAAAGCGCAACACAGTTCACGTTTTGTTCGTATATAGTATCAACTCAGCTCACTTTCCATACAAATACCATCACAATACCAGTTGAATCTGGTATTTGCGGAATCCACAACAGAATATTCATGAAGCAAACGAGAATTTCAAATGATTTACAATCTTCCATGGCTGCCAATATGGTTTGATTGATACCCGCAAATCCCGTGGTTAATTACTAAAGTGTCAACAGAGAACACAATATTATTTGCCCAGTGTCCGATTAATAAGCCTCAATTTTTTGCTTGCGAATAAATTAGTCGTATCAGCGTCAGGATATCGTTCTCATCCTGTGCAAATGGGCTAATACTAAGGTACACACTTAACCACAAACACGAGCACACACATGTGTAAGCAAACAATTTTCAGTGCGTTATTAGCCTCATTGCGTGCGGCTGGAATCAATCAAGGCCTGAGTCAATAAACATGTTTAATAGCAATTATTGTGACTGTGCTGACTGTGCACAGGGTGTTTGCTCAGGTGCTTTCTCTGTTTTCCAACTCGTTATCAAATATGTAGTCGTAAACGGCACTTGCTATTATTTGGGACTAACAAGCCCTTAGCTAGGATGATTTAATCCTGAATGTGAATTATTTCGGTTTCCTATTTCGTTAGAAGGATATTTCTTGGAAATCAGTTCCAGGGACTTTATATAAATGTTGGATCCTATTTGCCGAGTGAACGAATTGATTAGAAAATTAATAATCCAAAACGTAAGGATATTGACCGAAATTAAAGTATATCGAGCAAAGGATAAACCCAATATCGGGTGTGTAGTGCAAATAAAGAGAGCCTCAATTATGTCCTAGATTGGTTCCTTTGAGTTTGTCTTGATATAGCTCTTCTCACGTAATACAAAATATATATGTATACTTAAACCGTCATAATTATTGCTTTCCTTCACAAAATCAACTATTCCATTAAATTACTTTTGTACCATATTCGAACATACAGTGGTCAGTAAAAGTATTCAAACACTATGCAAATTTGTAGAAATTTAAAACTATCGGGATGTAAAATTGAGAGATATTGTTGAGTAGCAATTCATTTAATTCGCATACTTATAGTGGTGTTAATATAATAACTAAAATTAGATATATTCACTAAAACCTTTAGTGAAATAAACAAACACATACAAAGGCAAAAGTATTCAAACAACGCAAAACTATTCAAACAAAAATTTCTTACAGTATGGGAGCTGATACTATTATTGAGATCGTTACTAAATCTTGCAGCAACCTTAGGTGCAGTCATAGCAGAGTTATATGACAATTTACGCATAATATGCTTTTCGTCTCCTGGTGTTAGCTTCTTCGCTTTTTTTTATAATGCAATCATCATTCAGTCATTCACCGGGTTCCACCCATAATTGTAGTCCTGCATCATTACCGAACATATTAAATTTTTTCTCGTCCGTTCCTAGGTGGGACCATTCTTCCATGGACCAATTTTCATAAGCTCGCCTTTCCTCAATGTGGGACTCTTAATTCTTCTTCTTCTTCTTTGGTTTAAGTTTTCTTAAACCAAACTGTCTTTGTCGATGGGTCGAATAGTGAATTCGCTCACCCAGCTGTTGTTTCTCAATTTTTGCAGTGATTTGACTACCGCTCAAATGCTGATTCTCTTTGCAATTTTTTTGATAAGACGATCATATTTAGCCACAGATTTCTTTTTACTGGCTGTGGGTAAATTTTCTGTCTTTAAATATTTTCGACAGACCTGTGCTGAATTAAGTGACAGGGCCATATCGCGATTGGAGCATCCATCTCTATGAAGTGAAATTACTTGTCCTTTGACAAAATCTGAAACAAACAAATCAGTGAAATTATTATCAATTATATTCAACACGCCATACACTATTCGAACAGCTTGCAGACACTAAACCCCAATGACACAGTTTCGGAGTAAGGGGGATCCCAGAGGAAATGCCGATTGCCTTTGAGTTTTACCCTCCAATAAAACAGTATTTTTATAAAGTGGCTCCATCTAACTTTTCAGCACAATACACGACTGACGAAAAATTGAGCTCTTTTAAAGTGGCAATAATTTTGTGCAAAAGGTGTACATCCACTAAGTGAGCAATCTAAAGTCATACCACGGAGGTACAAGCACCAAACCATCTCCTTTAAATTTCTCTTCCTTATGCACACAAATCACAATGCGTGATGTGTTCATAAAAGCGTTTTTCAAAAAGGACGACATTATCTTTCTTACATTCAGTGCCCATTTGCTTAATTGAGGCATTTTTCGCCACAGAAATACGGAGTGAAATGCCAAAAGATTTAGTACAACATCAAGCTGACGCACATCACAATGGTCTGCAATTAAAAGGGAATAAAGAAATAATCCGGTCTGGCATATCTTGCGTGGCAGAGTGTTAGCAGGGAAGGCACAGGAAGTCCTAATAAAAATGAGCTGTCAGCTGTCAGGGACTTAAACGCAAAATCTCCCAACTGAAAGACGTAAATCAGGAGATCAAACAGAAACAAGCGCACCACCCGTGCGTTCCTTTGAAGTGCTGTTTATTATTGCCACTAGAAATTCCGGGCAATTTGGATGCTGGCTGAAGCCTTAAGGTTCCCTTAAAACGCTTGGGTGCGATTCTGTTTCTTTTCGAACAATAACTGCTCGGTTGACTTTATGTCACTGGGGAAGTCTTCCTTCACTGCACTACTTTTGTACGTAACGCAATCTCCTTAGAAAAATCTCTTTTGCAAGTTCGTTACTGCAAAATTTCTGTCTTCCTACCCTGCTCCATTTGTTCCTCTGCAAATCTTTCCCTGATGTTCAAAAATGCTTTGTACTACTTTGACCAACTTTTGTGGTTTTTCTATTCGACTGCACAAAAAGACGACCGGAGGAATCCGTTCAAGTAAGCACAGACAGAAAGTTGCTCCCTAAGTAGAATTTATGCTGTCGTTTTGAACTTCAAAAAAAACTTTTTCTTTGTCTCAATGGTGAAGGTGCCCACGATTCCATCGCTGTATACTAACTTTTTGTCCTTCGTAACCAGCGTCCCACATTGTTGTTGGTTGACTTCTTCCTTTTTGAAATTTAAGAAGAAAAAAAAAATAAGTATTTTCTTCGGTACCCCGTTAAGCTCAACTTCAACTCAAGACGTTTTAGTCATTTCGTCTTTTTCTGGTATAATGCTCCCAGTTCCTTGCTTAATGCTCACTGCTCACTGCTCACTGAATTTTGTTACTTTTTTCCAGTTAGGGGCCGGCAATTGAAGAGTCTGAAACGGGGGATGAATGGGGATGATTAAAAATTCCTCAGTATGCCAAATATGTTTTCATTACCAAGTTTTATGAAAACAGCAAAGTCATTTCGATTTTGCAGAGAATACTTATTTCCAGGAAAACTTCGCTTTATTCAAAATTAATTTTCGTTTAATAAAGGAGCGGATATTGCATGATATACGGGTGGATTTGCAGTGGAGATACAAAATCGGGACAAGGACGACTCCAGAAATTTATACTGGAAACGAAAATATATGAGAAAACGGGTGGGAGTTAACAAACGGTATTATTAAAAATAATTTAGTAAATTCTACTTAGATTTGTTGATATCATAAGCAAGAGAAACACATTCACTCAAATATTTAGTTATATAATCTATCATAGGTCCATCAAGGATATGCTTTTTAGGCGAAGTGTTTTTAACTTTTCGAACCAAAAATTCTTCGCAAAGATTTATAAGAATTTTTAGGTGTCGCATTAGGTAAAGAAAGATTAGAGCGGTGGCCCCGCAGGAGCCACAGAATCGGCCTCATTTAGATCTGATGATCCATTGTGATACCTCGTCTAAAGGGACTCTTAGAAAAACAAACAGACGAGGGCGGGCAGTAAGGGAGGAAAGGAGGCGTAATTGAAACTAGAACCATCCACAACAGCTAATGAGTATTAACATTCCTCCCAACTCCTTGACTACTAGTTTTTCCAATAAGCCCAAGAATTATTCTCTTAATATGTTCTTTACTCATTTGCAAAGCCTTGGACATTCACAGAGAAGGTATTGAATACTTACGATCTCTCCCTGGTCTATACATCTTCTGTAGAAGTTGTTAAAAAGAGCACTTATGTGCTCTGCATGCCTACTAAGGGGCAATTTCTACATATGATAACTATGATGTTACGAACGTCTATGTGCTTCCTCCTTAGCAAAGAAAGAGTTCTCTGGGGAATAGTTTTTGGACAGAATTGTCTTGAAGTAAGTAGTTAGCATCATCAATCTATTATTAGTTACCATAATAGCCTGCCGATCGGTCTTTCCCTTTACGGTTTCTATAGGTCTGCCTTCAGATCAATCCAATAGAGAATAACCCATACTTAAACCCTTCCTTGCAAATTCATCGGTCGCCTCATTTTCCGGTACGCCACTGGGACTTTGGAATCAGTAAGGAGTGACCTTGAAATAGCCCCCAAGGCCAAGAAAATTTACGACAAATCTGAACCAGACATGACCTGATTATATTTCATCGAAGTGCTTTGCGGCAAAGGTTTCCGCTTGAAACACGGTATAGCAAGCTTGTAATCGGCAAGATTCCAGAATATTCTGGTAGTCCAGAGATAGGGAATGGAACATGACTTCCATTCGTGCAGTCGGTGTTGAGATGGGCGCACCTATAATATTCAAAAAAGCTGTTCTTTCTACCCTGGCGAAATTTTCAAGATTAACCGCCTTTAACAAAGTAGTTCACTAAATTAAAATACAATGACTACATATAGCTCTAAAATAACTGATGTAAAAGTAGGGAAAAATACCTAGTGGGCAAAGAAATGTATACATAAATCCCGCGAACTAAACTCCTAAAATTTTCCTTGCGTTTATAATTCGCAAGAAGAGTTTTAATAAAATGTATTGAAGCTGAAACCAAGCCACCAAATCGACCACATCTTGCTTACATCCAATCATTTTACTTAGTATCCATACTTGCTGTAACTGCTAAGTAACTAAGCAGCTGCTTGGATATATCCCTTCACAGGTTTGCCCTGCGATTTTACCCTTTTTAAAATAGAAAAGCATAACACATAAGGCAGCAAAGACGGCCCAAAATTAGTGGCCAACCTAAATAGAGATTGCCGAACATCTAACGAGTCTCTTTGGACACTATTTTTGTTAGCTCGTTGGATCCTCCGTCAAAAGTATTCTCCTACCTCACAGCTTCGTAGATCTCTGCTGTCCGAAATATTATATTGGTACAATCCCAAGAGTATAGTTATTTTACGATAAATAGGGCATACTGTCGGTGA
>QYTT01092310.1:15098-34090 GCA_006980735.1 Dasypogon diadema | reverse complement strand
GCAATTGAAGAGTCTGAAACGGGGGATGAATGGGGATGATTAAAAATTCCTCAGTATGCCAAATATGTTTTCATTACCAAGTTTTATGAAAACAGCAAAGTCATTTCGATTTTGCAGAGAATACTTATTTCCAGGAAAACTTCGCTTTATTCAAAATTAATTTTCGTTTAATAAAGGAGCGGATATTGCATGATATACGGGTGGATTTGCAGTGGAGATACAAAATCGGGACAAGGACGACTCCAGAAATTTATACTGGAAACGAAAATATATGAGAAAACGGGTGGGAGTTAACAAACGGTATTATTAAAAATAATTTAGTAAATTCTACTTAGATTTGTTGATATCATAAGCAAGAGTAAGATGCTCGGGAGCTAGTGGATCTAAATATTGTTAAGAATCTTCAGGATGAGTAACGGAGTATATAATCTTGCTTTGCAAAATATGCTCCTATTCGTATTAGTTGAACTAAATGAGTTTTCACCACGAAACGCATTCACTCAAATATTTAGTTATATAATCCATCATAGGTCCAACAAGGATATGCTTTTTAGGCGAAGTGTTTTTAACTTTTCAAACCCAAAAATCTTTGCATAGATTTATACGAATTTTTAGGTGTCGCATTAGGTAAAGAAAGATTAGAGCGGCGGCCCCGCAGAAGCCACAGAATCGGCCTCATTTAGATCTGATGATCCATTGTGATACCACATTCATGGAAATGGAACCTCGTCTAAAGGAACTCTTAGGAAAACAAACAGACGAGGGCGGGAAGTAAGGGACGGAAGGAGACGTTATTGAAACTAGAACCATCCACAAGAGCTAATGAGTACCATTCCTCCCAACTCCTTGACTACTGGTTTTTCCAGTGAGTCCAAGAATTATTCTCTTAATATGTTCTTTACTCATTTGCAAAGACTTGGACATTCACAGAGAAGGTATTGAATACTTACTTACTTATAGACCAGGGGAATGTCTATACAGCTTCTGTAGAAGTTGTTAAAAGGAGCACCTATGTGCTCTGCATGCCTACTAAAGGGGCAATTTCTACATATGATAACTATGATTTTACGAACGTCTATATGCTTCCTCCTTAGCAAAGAAAGAGTTCTCTGGGGACTAGTTTTTGGACAGAATTGTCTTA
The DNA here is from genome assembly GCA_006980735.1 of Dasypogon diadema. Taxonomy (NCBI): domain Eukaryota; kingdom Metazoa; phylum Arthropoda; class Insecta; order Diptera; family Asilidae; genus Dasypogon; species Dasypogon diadema. The sequence goes on along the minus strand of QYTT01092310.1, from coordinate 32,949 downwards.
AAATTTTGCAAGCTGGTCGGTCTTTCTCTTTGCGGTTTCTATAGGTCTACCCTTAGATCAGTACGATAGAGAATAACCCATACCTGAATCCTTCCTTGCAAACTCATTGGTTACCTCATTTTCTGGTACGCCTCTAAAACTTTGGACTCAGTAACGAGTGACCTTGAAATGGCCCCCAAGGCCAAGAAATTTTTACGACAAATCTGAACCAGACATGACTATTATATTTCAGCGAAGTGCTTTGTCGCAGAGGTTTCCGCTTGAAAAACGCTACAGCAATCTTGTAAGTGGTAAGATTCTGAATATTCTGGTAGTCCAGTAGTAGGAAAGTAGGAAATGGAACATGACTTCCATGCCTGCAGTCAGTGTTGAGATAGGCGCACCCGTAATATTCAAAAAAGCTGTTCTTTCTACCTTGATGAAATTTTTAAGATGAACCGCCTTTAACAAAGTAGTCCACTAAACTAAAATACAATGACTACATGATGTAAAAGTAGGGAAAAATACCTAGTGGGCAAAGAAATGAAATTTATGTATAAATCCCGCGAACTAAACCCCTAAAATTTTCCTTGCGTTTATAATTTGCAAGAAGAGTTTTAATAAAATGTATTGAAGCTGAAACCAAGCCACCAAATCGACCACATCTTACTTACATCCAATCATTTTACTTAGTATCCATACTTGCTGTAACTGCTAAGTAACTAAGCAGCTGCTTGGATATATCCCTTCACAGGTTTGCCCTGCGATTTTACCCTTTTTAAAATAGAAAAGCATAACACATAAGGCAGCAAAGACGGCCCAAAATTAGTGGCCAACCTAAATAGAGATTGCCGAACATCTAACGAGTCTCTTTGGACACTATTTTTGTTAGCTCGTTGGATCCTCCGTCAAAAGTATTCTCCTACCTCACAGCTTCGTAGATCTCTGCTGTCCGAAATATTATATTGGTACAATCCCAAGAGTATAGTTATTTTACGATAAATAGGGCATACTGTCGGTGAACTCTACCACCCTGCATTTTAAATGATAACTACAACAAAACAATTTCATATCATATCATTCGTAACTTGTGACTATCCTTTTAGGTCATCTATTTTAAATCAGCAGCAATAGCACTTCCTTAACTGGACCATTTCCATTGGAGGAATTGAAATGCGGATACGTTTTTCAATATTCGAGTGTAATCTACCAGAAAAATTTGTCATTTGATGGCATAATTTTTAAAGAATATCAACAGAGATTGTAATATTGCAGCAACCCTTGTGATAATATTATTATTTTTCCCGACTACCAGCTTAAAATTGATTTCTTTCTTGCAGTACTTGCAGTACATTAAAATTTAATCTCATAAACGGTTTTTCGTTTTACGTGTATCAAGCACTTAACCAACAGGAAAATACCCTTCAGTACCCTTAACTGCTAATCTGATTAGTTTCTGCCAATAAGTGGAATTGGTTGCAGGGGCTTAATGGAAGCAGTCAATCCCGTCTCTAATGGCGATGCCAGTGCACAAGAATTTTCCGAAAAGCAGCTAAAGTGTAAGTGTGGACTCCATAATTACAAATTTAGCAGTAGTCTTCTGGAACAAAATATAAGAATTCAGAGGGGAAAGTAGAATCTTTTAACGGAAGTAAAAACGTCAGTCCTTCTTGAGAAAGTATTATAGTTCTTGTAAGGGGTCTTCCCCACTTAATATAACACTGCACGTAGGACAGCACTTGAACTCTGTATGAAAAATGAAGAAAGTTATTCACCCTAATCTGCAAAATTCTTTCTTACCCTAATTCACCTATATACGAGTATAAAAATCTTTCAATCTTTTTGCCGGGCACATTCAATGTAAATAAGACCCTCTATGAACAGTGAAATATGGTTGGCAATTTAAATATGAAAACTTCCTCTAATCTGTGAAAGGAAGTCATCAAACGTCTGGGGAGGCCAATAAGTGACACCAGTCAGTGAGTGGTATCCCAATCTGAATAGGCATCCATCCCCCCAAAATGCCAATATAAGGGGGAGTGATGCTGGCACAGATCGTAACTTTTTGAACTTTCAAAAGAGCAGAAAACCATAAAGGGAAGAACACTAAGGATAAATTCCAACAAATCACTCTGCTTGTCATTGTTATTTTCGGATCATAAATATGTTTAAAACTTTTTTCGATTTACATCCCATTACTCGCACTCGATATTGGTCGGCGCCAATAGTGTCCCATACTTTTCAATATTGATTTTTCTTGTCACCGACGAAAGAGAATTCTGGAAAACTTTGGGCATTTTTATTGCAGCTTTTACATACTTTTCACTTTTGATGCAAAAGATATAAAGCTTAGGAAAATGGCCATTTTAGTTGTTTGTACTTTTTATGTTGTCTTGTAATAAATAAAAAGCAATAACAGTTGTGAACTGTGTTCTTCTGCAATAATTTTATGGATGTAATTAATAAAGTATAGTAAAATTGAGAAACAAGAGAGTAAGAACAGAAAAAGGGTTGAGATATTTACTACATTTTTTGTAAAAGATACAGAACAACATCTTAATAATATCTTAATTCGATCTGTGTTCAATAAATTTTCTCAATTTTTGTATTATAGAAATAAATAAGTCTATTGCTTTCCTGAGATAGAATCTTGACGGTGGAACAATCTATCCAAATGTATAAATGTATATCGAGAGCAAATCAAATTTCATTTTTTAATAGTATCTTCAGTAAGTCGTTTCTTGTGTTCATATTTATATAGGGAACTTTTCCGTCTGGAACACAGCACAGTTCTCTGTTCCTATTGATTAACGAAAATCACCCTCTATAAGAGTCTTTTTAAATACATCCTTCATTTCATTTTACTTTTTTTTACCAACTTTATTAACTTTTCTGAATAAAACTACTTTTTAGTCAACTAGACTAAGTATCAAATTTTTGAAGTAAAAATAAAAAGCAAGTAATTAATTAACGTTATAAATTTAAAGAACTGCAGTTGCAAAGGTCCATTTCTCCATATTTTCAACGAAATTAATTTTCCATTTTTAGCAAAATATTTCAATTTATAAATCGCAATCTTTTACATTTTTAAAGAGAATAAGTATTTGGAAAAAACAATTTCTGCCAGTGACTCAATATTACTGATTAATACTAGAAAATTATGTCTCTAATAAATTGCAGGCTACTTCTCTTGAGACGTTTTGAAACGAAAGCTCAGCAAAATAAAATGACTGAAAACTAAAGAAATATAAAGATACGAATGAAAAGCAAAAGGAGAGATATTATTAAATTCACAAAGCAATGAGAAAACTGCTTATAATTAAAACTGAAAAAATTTCCTTTGTACGTCTACCATCATTTTCCTTTTCAACTTAAGTTTTCAAGACGAGCTGTGCAGCGACTTATGAAATTGGCGATTTCACAAAGGCTACAGAAGACAAATGATTCAAATTAATTCCGTTGGAAGAATGAGTCCCTCTTTGTTTTTTAATTCATGAAACTGGTAACTAGCAGGGGAATGAGAAAAATTGTATGAAGCACAAAGCAGACTGCTTTTACTCAATTCTAGTACAAGAGATCTTATATAAATTTTTGTTTATAGAAATCGGTTTTGTTGAGGTGGTTAGTATAACTAGGTCTTATATTCAAATCGTATTGTGAATTAGAATGAGGACGCTAAGTCAGTAGGATATATACAGGGTGATATGAAAAGATGTGTTCCACAATATACCATTCGATTCTATGGGGTGACCTGATTAAAGTTTGTTCAGAGACTCCCGCCTCTAAAATTACTCCTTTATTTTTTCTAAATTGAAAAGAGATGCTCTTAGTGAAAATATCCTAAGTCCTGTAAAGGGCAATGATATGGAGCTTGTTGGAAAGCACACGCCTTAGCTTTTAAGCAGTATCTAATACTACCCGAAACTGTCAGAACTTGATACAATTTTATGTCCAACTTTCTAAAATTAAAGTCGAAAATTCAAAATTTTGCCCTTCTTCCTGCAAAATTATTCCTCTAGAGGTACTGTTTCTTTTTTCTAACAAAAAAAAGAAGCTGCGCCCTTCAAGGACCTTTAAAAAAAATCACGTTGGTACCTTCAGCCGTTCAAAAGATACTAACGTTAATAGAAGATCAGATACCAGCGAATCCTCGACACATTTGTGCCTGCGGTCGTGCATTTGAGGTGAGAGAGCACGGTCAACATTTCCAATTTTGAGGTGATTTGTAGCAGCCCTTTCTTAGGGATTTTTACCCGGTGGCTTTCTTAATTTTTTGGATTTTGGCTTGCGTCCTTGGATTTCAATTTCAATTAGAAATTGCGCTTTGACTAGGATTTCAGTTTTGACTCTTTCGGATTTAACTATAGGATTTCGGTTTTGGTTTTCCTTTCACCAGATGAATATGTCGAGATTGACGAAAAAAGAATATGTGGATCTGCTTTTTATATATGAGAAAGCACGAAGAGAGACTATAGGAGTGAAAAGAATATATCGACTAAAAAATATCCCGGAAAAAGAATTCCACATTGAATCATTTTTTGCTTTACAGAAACGGAAATAATGCTGGATTCTTCTCAAGGATCCATTGGACCGATAAGAAATTACCGCTCTTTTTTCTATGCAGAACGGCGCTCCTCCTAATACCTCTGCCGAGGTCCGAAGTTATTTAAATGATATTTACGGTTCCAACTGGGTTCGACGTTAAAGAATAATTTCGTGACTATCCAGATCTCCTCACCTCAATTCGGTGGTCCTTTATTTCTGGGGCCACTGGAAGGATCTGGCCTACTCCCGACCAGTTGATTGCAGGGATCAGTTGTTAGAAAGAATAGAAAGAATAATTTCGGTCTGTACGAGAGTAAGGAGTAAACGAAATCTTGGTGCCACTATCCGGAGGACCTGGATCTCAAGAGCGGGAACCCGCATTCTTCTGCGATGTTTTTTATAGGAGTTAGGGCATTTTAAGTAAGAGCACCTCACTCCAAAGACGAAAAATTTACAATTTATAAAATAGGCATGAAAGAGTGTTTTTAAGGGGAGAGGGGGGTTCGACTTTGGTTTGACTAATTGTTTCATCAAGAACGTAATAGAAAAATTAGTACACAGACTATCGTCTCTAAAGTAATCCTAAAACTAAACAACAATGACCTCAAAATATTTACAACCGCGGAATTGTCTGGAAAATATACAGCACGACAGGCGTTACAATGAGGTAACAGATACAATGAGGATGGCAATCTTAATCTTGCAGCTATATAAAAAGGCTAAAATCTGTACGACAAATATCCTTCAGGTCTACGGGGATATAACTTAATCTTTTCTAGCCAAAAAATTATACTTTGCTGTTTATAAAATTTTTATCAGGGCTAGTGAGGCCGTTTTATAGCAACGTATTGACTAGAACAGACATATATTTCGATACTCTGTATCTGCAAAATATTCCGCCTTTACAATTAAACAAAACCACCACTATTTAAATAGATGCAGTTAATAATTATATATATATATATATAAGTTCATGGAAAGTATCATTCAAGTTCTCAATACAGTTCTCGGTTATTTAGAATAAGAACTCTAAAATTTGAATACAAAACAGAACGAACGGGAATAAAAGTGTCGATACCTTCGACGGAAATTTTATGCAATCACTATTGTCTCGCAATTTATTTCTGCATTCCAATACGAATTTTATGGCATTTTATTAAAGCTTGCGCACAAATAAAACTCAATATCCACAAAACGAAATAAAGCATGCTATCACGCCAGAGTGGATTGAGTGTTATTGCTGTTATTTATCTCTGTAAAGTGGGTCCTTTCCTTCACCTTTTCCACAATCCTTCAAATAGTACAGGTTTATGGTCCTTCCTTATATATATATATGGAATGTTTCCTAGTTTATGTGAACATTCATCTTCATCAGTGATGTGAAGGACACGAGGGCAAAGTAATTTCTTTCCTCGAAAGTTATGACTTCTGTTTTATCTGGAAAACCGTGCTTTTCTATAGCCGGGAGCAATTGTCAAATCAAGTAATTACATCAACTTTGTGGTTCCTTTTCCATTCCGTAGAGAAAGGTTACGTGCAGGATATTGCCGTATATTTAACGGAATTGAGGCGTAGTTCATGTGTACAGAACGGAAAGATACACATGAAGTGCATGTCTGGAGAACTCTCAGTTCGTAGAAGACCTCTTCACTTAGATTTCGTTTCTTAGTTCAGGAGTATATCAATATTTACCTTCAAGACGAGAATTTCAGAATACAAAATCTAATTAGCTGATTTATCTGGTTGCCTGTGGCAGAGTTGAGCTAACAAAAAAAAAGCCATGTAAAATTCGCTTTGGCAGTTCTGATTTAAATCGGATTTATCATTAATAATACCCCATAAACCGATCCCCCCACTGATAAACCTTGTGGAGGAACTTTTTGAAAAATTGCCGTAAAACTTTGTCTATTTCCCACCTTAAAACGCAAGAAAAGGAGTTAATAATTACACACTGGGGAATTGTGTAAATTTTAAAAGTTTTTCCATCATCTTGGGAGACCTTTTTCTGCTCATATAACTGAATGCTTTGCGTAAAGTACGTACCTTGCATCAGTTGAATTGAATGGGGCGCCAAAATCCAGCTTCCCTGATTCCCTATCAAATTTTTTGCACAAACAACAAGTTCAACCCCATATCTCATGATTTATGTCAAAATCCGAAAATATCTCAAAAACAAATCTCTAAATTTTCCCGAATTCAACCTGTTCACCCCGAGCTTCCGTCCGGATGAAATTTGCTCCCATGAGAGGGTAATTAGAAACTGATGGTGTTGCGATATCCGCAACATAGTTGACTTAATGTTAATTACGGCGAAATTAGTGTGCTGACATACATCCTGAAATATTTGTTTAATTATCTCACTTCAAATAGCGTCGAATTTGTTTACAGACAACGATATACGTGTACACCTGGATGTCGTCAAACTAATCTTCTCCTGTTTGCACAAGAACAAGGTGTAGAGATACAGAAGACGGAATTGTGTCGCTTCCCCTTAAACGTGATTATTCAATTTTGATATGGTTTCAAATTTGTATTATTAAAGAGATCTTCATAACTGCAATAGGTAACTGGAAAGCATAGGAGTATTTCTATTTTATTCATTTCAAGAAGGGAACCAAGAGTGCTCTTCTGTGAGTAAATCCATGTGAACGTGTGTGCCACTATTATCTTGATCATGTTCAGTTAAAGAGCAAATTGCCTCATATCACTTGTTTAGCAACTCCTTTCAAGACATTACTCTTTGAAGATACTGTATAGGCAATTTCCTTCAGTCTTACAGATCCTGGGGACATGGAATCAATAAGATAGCTCCGTAGGCCATGAGCTCCAAAAAACTGAACAAAAAACCACCCCAATTCTGTTCATGACCAGTTTGTATCCTGATTTCTTTTTGCAAACGAATTGCCCGTCGATTTCACCATCATTGGGCTAACCTCACGTTTTTACAAGGCAATTTTCAGTTTCCAGAATTTTATCGAACGCACCTTCGAGGTCTATATCAAAGTACCCAAAGCATTGCTTTCCATATTCAATTCCACCTCTTTAGTACTCTCACCAGTAGGTGAAGCATAGATTCTGTTGATTTCCCAGCTTGATAAACGTGTTGGTTTATATTTAGGGGATAGGATAGTCCATCAGTAATCTTTCCCTTATCTTTACTAGAAACAATGCCAAACTCATTGGTCTGAAGGTTCTCCCTTCGACGTTATCCCATTTCTTTGCCTTTTGGTACAAATATCGTCTTAGTTTGCCTCCATTTCAACAGTGTGTACCTTCGTAAGAGACAATCAAGTCCAGCTTCGGATACCCAGTCTTTAGTGACGAACTTCTATAGTCTATTTACTTCCGAGTCTCTAGAACGCAGAAATCTCTCCATATACTCCCTTTTTCGTCGTCGTACCCAATATTAAGTTCTATGTTCTCCTTCTCTCCGTAGTACATGAGATCCTCCAATTTTCTTGTGAGAATAGTTCTGGAGTTTCAAAAGTTAAGTACTCAGAAGCAGCCACGAAAGTTCTTTCTTCCGTATCAACCCTCTTCACGTCGTTATGTAAAAAGCAGCCCTCTTGGAAATTTCGATTTCTATTTCCAGGATTTTTTCGATTCCCGTAAGCTCGATTGTAAATTTAAAAAAAAAAAGATTCTTTTTTGTTTTGTTGTTTTTATGTTTTGCAGGATCTCTGTGTCCAAAATAATTACAATCGTACACATTCATCCTGAAAAATATTTTTTGGGACGTTTCTTTGCATCAACGAAATCTATCAGTGGTTTTAGGCATGTTTCGTCTCTGGATGATCCGGAGAATTCCTTTCATCGTAGGATCTTACTTTAATGTTATATCGCTGTCAAAACTAGTAAGACAAATCATAGAAGCTTTTGTCGTCTATTGAAATATTTATATAAATCGATAACCCGTCTTACCGGATTAAAGGATTAAATAAATATAATATGAATTATGACTCATCACGTTATCCACTGTGCTACGAATACTCTAAGAGAAAGTTAAATAAAAAATAAAGGGTTATTTCATTCTTCTAGAGTATCGATACTACTAACCTTTCTCTTCTCTGAGGAAGCTCCGGTTTAAGAAAGATCCATGAAATGGACAGAGTCCAAGAAATACTCTATCTATTTTTGATCTGCATTCGCTCGCATTCCAGTATTTAGTAATAATGGTAGATCCTTATAAGAACATGACAACTTTGTGGTTTATATCTTATCAAGATTCGAATCCTTTTGATGTTTGGCAAGTTTTTATTGGAGAATATCAAGAAATACACGAGTTCAACTATGATTAGGCACGACCATAACTCGAATAGCCTGGTGATTACTATGTAAATAACTTTCTGAATCTTTGAAACTCTCTATACATGTACTCAAATTTACAGTTGAAATCCTTTCATAGGAAAGTTATTGAAGATTTATCATCCGTGTGGACTATTTTACATATTTTAAATTCATCAAAAATTCTAATTTGTATCGAAGAAACTTGAAATTTAGTTTAAAATCAATAGCTGCGTCTACATACGATATGTGTCTTGAAATTTCTTAACTTCGTAAGACAGATGATGCGGATCTTTACGACTTTTCTTTGTAAATCGAAACCCATTTTACGATTTAAGGAAAGCACATATAATTTATCGCCAAACCTTCTGTACCATTCTAATCCTATTGTTTATTAGCCTCAAAATTCCCTTTTGTTATCAATTAAGCGCTGAAATGAGCCCAATATTTCAGATGCCTTAACCGTGATCCCCTCAATTTGTCACGAAAGACGGAATGCAGTTCTAGATGGAAATAAACTTTGTTCTTAATTAATCGGCAGGATTAGTGGCCGCAGCAACATGAATTGTTGAAATTATCTTGACCTAAGGATTCCGAGAATAAGGATGTGATTTGTAGTGTTAACTTGATAGTGTTGAAAGAAGAGGAAATTACAGCTCCTGAATTGGTTATAGAGACAAAAATGGCACATTTTCTAATTCAATGACTAATTTCGAATAGTTCTGGTTACCTGAGAGAAAAGTATGGTCCTTACTTAAGTGCAGTAAAAATAATTGCAAAGTGTCTTTCTGAGAAGACGTTCTCTTCTTATTTTTCTTTGAGTATTTAAATCTTCGAAGACGACAGATACTTAAAAACATCATAAATGTTCTTGTCATGGTTAAAATCAAAACAATTTCAGAACTGCTTGGCAATATAAGATTCACTCACTTACTTGAGCAAGTCATCAAGTGTACAGAATTTTCCTGCCCGATGCGAATGAGTTAAAAGGTCTTCCGCAGCACTTACGTACCAGAAGTGGTATAAAATTAGAAATATCCCAGGACAGAAGTAATTTAGTTTTGCTGTTAAATAATAAAATCCCTGGGGAGCTAGTTATCCACTTCTGATGTCACTCATGTTCTACTTATCCCACTGTCAACGGCAACTATGCATGGCGTCTATCTATGTTTGGTCTGGTTGTCTAGAATTCCTGCCATGATCTCTTCCTCTGGTTGTAGTGAAAGCGAAGATTAGAAGTGATCAGGCTGAAGTGAAGCGTTTTCCGTTGAGCGTGTCGTGGGTTATTTTCGACCATCAAAGATGTCATTTGTTAAATCTAATTGGGAAGACTTGTCCATGTCGCTCCTTATTTCGAATTTAACGACGCGACACATTATGACCTCCATAATAGCAAAAGTTTTTACCCTTCCTTAACAGTCCATTGAGTCTGGTTGATTGCGGACTTCAAAGAATTATGAGCTTAGACTGGGAATTTATTGCAATTCCTGGTTCGGTTGACATTAAATCCGGAATTATGAATAAGTTTGTGACGATTTAAGAAGTAAAAGTTGTTATTTATGTGTGGTTGGGTGGTGGCTAGTTAGCATTTAGTTAGCTATCTGTACGACAGCTACAAGAGGGATTATGCCTATTTATAGCCTCAAATCTTTAAAATAACTTTTGTAGAATGTAAATCAATAATAAATGTGAACATAGTCACGCATAGTGAAAAAGAAGAATCGGTAAAGCCTGGCACAGACTAAAAATGTGATGTAATCTTTAAAGATTTAGAAAGGCAACTGATTAGACTGCAATCTATAAAATCTATTGATACAATATGTAGTAATTAAAGGAATATGCAAATTTCAAACAAGCAAACTTAGACTATAGGTATTTCTAAACGTAATCGTCATCATTAGCTTTCGAGACTACGCCAATTTTCATTAAAGCGTCTATGGCTCCGCGATGATCTACCGTTTAAGAGGTCTTGAATTCGAAGACCACTGATCAAGGCTTTCCTTCTGACAACATAGCCATTTGATCTTGGAACAATTAAGTGGTTTGGGATTCATGCTATGCATCTTAATGGATTTGTTAGACAGGATCTTATGGAGCTTGTCGGTCGATTGTGTCGGTTGATCAGCCCGTCATTCGAAAGATCGATTAGTTCGAATACATCGTTGCAGTTCTAGGATTTTATTTTTCTAGTCGAATTGAAAAATTTCCATATAAAATAGCAAATGGTTATTGTCAACAATGGCCAACATATAGTTGATTATAGTTTGTTTTCAATACATAAATTTTTGTGACGTATATCACCGTAAAAAATTATCATGAGGTCAGCACACTCGACATCTACAATTGTATAGTCTAGTAACCTAAGACCTGCTGGGTAACCGTTAGGTGATACCTAGATAGGGTACAAAGGATGGCATGCATAAGGATTACGAGCGCTTTTCGCACTACACCCGCAGCTGTACTAGAAACTCTTCTGGGGCTGCTACCACTGGATCTGTTTAAGAAGGGAGATGACAGTTGATGCTGCAGTCAAGAGTTAGAGCTATTTTACATGCATTCGTCAGAAAATGAGTATGGACTTAGGAGTATCCTGGATTATGTAAAGCAGATCAGAGATATAACGATGCCCAAGGAAAGGATCAATGCGATCAGGAATTATGGCGAATTACTTCCATAGAACGGACCGAGAGATATTATGATATTCACGGATCGATCTATGACTGCCTGCAGGATAGGTACAGAGATCTTCTCTGAAGACTTAAATTTTTCCCTCTGTATTCGCCTGAGAAGGTAGCCTCGATTTACCAAGAAGAATGACTGCCTCTGCTTCGTATGTTGGACTACTTAAAAGAGGATGATGTCCGAGAAAGCAATTTTTTTTTTACTAAACTGGGCAACCAAGTAGTAGTCAAAAAATTTTCTTCTAAATGTGCCAATGAATCCCCTCCGAAGAGAGACAGACTAAGTAATATTAAACCTCTGAGTGATAGTTGACCAAAGTTTTGGTGGTTGAAGACGATATACTGTGACCAAATGTGGAGGTTCGAGCAAGAATTAATGTAGAATCAATATTCGATTAATGCGATATTTTTTATGTACACCTCATCCCCTATACCCTATTTTACCCACGATATAGAAGAATTTCCAAAATCTTCCAACAACAAACGTACAAAGAACACGCCTGAGAATAGCAGGATCCTGAATACAATATCTAACGAAAAAACGCCAGACGGCTGTCATCCTTCCGCTGATATAAACTAATGCTTTTCCCGTCGTAGAATCTTTCAAACAATACTTCCATTCACTCCAATTCGATATTCCATTTCTCGACAATTGTGCAAATTTAATAGCACTTTTGGAAGGTATTATTAGAAGACTGGAATATAAGGGAATAAAGTCGATAAAATGTCCTTTTTTTAAGGTATTATCTAAGCTCAGAGGACACCTCTGTGACGTACACAGCTCAGCTTAGGCGGAAGGAAATTCTAGAGATCACGAAATTAGAAAATTTATGACCTGACAAAATATTGCAAGTAAACCAGTTTTTGGTAGAGAATTTCTACTGTGCAACAGCCGCGCGAGCTTCGAATAGAATTGCTTCAACCACTTGTACTCAGATAAATCACTGCGCCCTTTATAGGAATTGAATCCGTGCCCACAGACTACTGCACACTTGCACCTTAGCCTGCTCAGCTACCGACTTGGGCAAAAAAATTGCTCGCAAGAAAACTTCGAAATAAAAAACTATTTTCATAATTTTTACCACAAGCAGTATCCATTCAGTAAGTTTTATAGGATTGTTTGTAGAAAATTAGAAAAATTGCTGACATATTAAAAACCTATGTAGGAGTATGGAATAATTTCTCAACACCTTAGTGAGCAAAGCACAAATTATATATCTTACAGATAAAGAGATACTTCATCCATTTTGCAAGCTGTTATTTTGAATTTAAACACTAAACTTTATTAACGAGTTAATTAGACTCTTGGGCAAAGTACTAAGTCTTTTTTCATTGCTTCAACTCGAAGCATTTGACAAGCTCTCAATTCACAACAGGAATTTCGGTCTGACGATGTCTTCTGTGATTCTTTAGCAGAATCGAGAACTTCTGCATTTATGTTCTACTTTTTGGAAAGTGTTTTGTGCTAATTACATGTACGACGTTTAAGGACCCTCAACATTTGTCTAAAGTGCAGCTTAATAGTTGTGAGTATCCCAGAACTTCCGTGAAATTTATGGTACAGAGGACTATTTCGACAAAATCATAGCAACCATGCGAACAGCAAATTAGAGGCATTTAAAATGTACTTAGCAGAAATGTTCACTAATGCAAGAAATAGTTGCAAATGCATTTTATATGGTGTGCTACGATGAGAAGGTGTACATCCATTTTTACTCATTTGTGTCTCCCCTTCCCCTATGCATAGAAACTTTTATTCCTCTCCGCGAGCACTCTTTTGAAATGGGACCTCTTTCCAAATAGTTCACTTAAAGCTGGAGAAGGAGACATACCATGGCACCGTACTATCATATTCAATTAGGGCACAATTTCGGAAGCTTTGTGTAACTAGAGCCAAATGAGAACATGCATACCCCAGTAGTTTGCACTTGCACTTTGGGGTTGTTTCCATCATCTCCCTGCGAAGCAGCAATGGTGCAGTTAAATTGCACACATTTACACTATACAGGAGTAATTTTGTGGTTCTTTTTAGCTGCACGACTAGCTGGGTACCTACAACGAGGTAATTTGAAGTTTTATAGGAACCCGTACCAAGTTTGGCGTAGATAATTACGAGAGCTTTATCTCTTCATTGTCTAATTAGGAAAATTGTGAAAATTTTCATGGGTCTTACGGAACACGAGGTGCACAATCAGTTCCCGGAGTAGTTGGAGCTAACCGGGGGAGTTTCTGCTGAAAAAGGTCAAATAACAGCACGTACTTGTGCAGGTATACATTCCTAATGATTCCAGGATATACTGGATTACTTGGTACCGCAACATGATGGCAAAATAAGTGGAGCTTGACAGGTATTTTGAATTAAGTTCAGATTCGATACGGGAACAAAACGTTTATGTGGGACACATTGCTGTATTCTTGTGAAAACAAATGCTTCTGTTCATGATGTGTTCATTCTCCTTTTGCTGCTTTGAATAAAACAGTAGAAACGTTTTCTCTTCGTAACTTTTATTGTTTTTAAAATGTGCTTCCGCAAATGAATAGCGATTGCATGGAGTGATTATCCATCAGGATAATTGTAATGCATTCTCTCTTGTATGATGTTTGCGTATTCCTTTCACAAGTGGTTTACTGGAGTTTGTTGTTATTGTTTATTGCTCTGTATTACAACTGAGGAACGGATGATAGAATGTTTTGAAAAATCAATTGTTTTTGGCCGTATCTGTTTACTACTATATGTTTGTTGTTGAATTTACAACAAAATATATTGAAAAGTCTTAGATCAACCAATGGTATCCTGTTTGTATTCAGTTTGTCAGTTATGTCACAGAATTAATGTCAGTACAGCGCTTATTGGAGTACCTGCTACCTTTACTTTGATGTTTCTTCCAAATAAATATGTACATCTTACTCAGATTCTTGCTTGGTTGCCAAATTATATGGTAGTTAGAGATTTTTGAGGGAATTTCACTTAAATGAGAAGGAAATCATATAAAATTAGGGAAAGTGTTGCCTTTTGGTGAATTCCACTGAAATTGAATTTCTTGAAGTTCTTTTCGTAAGCATAAAGAAATTGTTTTATTTGATAACAGAAAATTACAATAAAAATAAAACAAAGAATACAAATTACTTTCGATTTCTGGTATTTATAAATTAAGCATTCAGTACCGCTGGGAAAAACAAACACATTACCCATTAGTGTAAAATGGTAACACCGTGCTTTGATTTGTCTCTCATTTGATCTCTTTGTTTTCCTCATTTCATTCATTTGCTTGTGCCGCAGTCAGGTTCCATTGACGGCTACCAGTATTAGGTTTCCTTAAGTCTAAGTAGCATGACGTATTCTTAAACAATTTATAATAGAAGACAAAGGTTACGAACGCAGATTTCTCAGTGTCAGTGTCAGTGTAATCTTTATTTACGTAACGGAAATGACAAACATTTTCATCCTGTTATAACCCAAAATCATGGTTTATTATTATCAACAATGTAACCACATAAATTACTAAAAATTCTGCAAACTTTATGTTTAATATGTGACCAACTTCATCCTTTACTCAATGAAACGCCGCATAAATTTTTAAGGAATAAATTGGCTCTGGAGGATCTTCAGCCTTCTTCGAAAAAGTCCTGCATCACCGTGGTTTGCTGCACTGAAACCATCTAATATTCCCGCAGTTGAATATTTTACAAGGGTGCATTTTTCAAAGTTAACCCGAAAGCGTAATATAAATAAAACGGGTTAAAATAAGAGTCCTAAGAATGCAATATCCCGGGAAGATATGAAGCACGTGCTGGAAGGCAGCGACTCCTTTTAGTCATATTTTAAACAATTTATGATGGCACGTAGGTGTTGAGTGCTACCTGGAAAGTAGTAAAGTTGAAAATCGATTTTAGAAAACTCAACAGTCAAAGGAAAGTCAATTCTAGTGCTACTCGCACAGCTGTGCAGGTAGTGAGCAAAGCCAAGATGGAACAAACCGTAGCAATCCTATTTTGCATATCAGCAAACATTCGCATACTAAACTCCGCACGGAAGTACCAAGTGCGATGACTATGTATGGATAGCACGACTCGGGAATATGTACATTTTCTCTGGGAAGGTATCGGCAACGGCAGACAGGTGAGATCTACCTGCAACATTATGTTAATATTTACATCTTTTGGGGAGTTTACACTGAATGTGATTATGATTACTCTGAAGCAGTCTTATCGATAGACGGGATCTTGAAAAGTCAATTACCACGAATGTTCGAGTCTCCTTCCTCCTTATGATTTAATTTTAGATATCACTCCCCGTTTCAGGGATTCCAGACGCAGCTGTTCAGGTTAACCACTGTACTGTACTTCCTGGGGACGCTTTTTCAGATATTTTTATGTTCATTTACAAGTGAAACCGCCAAATCTCAAGTGCAAGTAAAAAACTATCTTTGGGAGTTCGATGACAGCTAAATATTTAGGTCGCCTGATGGATGCCCCTTTTCAATTTCTATTTCGATTCCGCTCAAATATTTTGGGAATTGACTACTATGAGGAATGAGGCATGGGCTGTTCGCTTGATTTAAATTCATAACAAGAAAAGTTGGCTGCGAGTATTGTCCGCAACGCCGCCTCTCTTCGAGTAATTAGAACTGTCAATTAAGCTAGACGGTAAATTCTTATGGGATGCACGCTATTCTGCTCCGGAAAAAAGTTTCTGGGTGCTCCTTTATATTCACTACGAGAAGTAACCGTCAGATAAATATTTCGTTCCAGTTCTATATAAGGATGAACAGTGGGGATAAGATATATGGCCGTAAGACTTTTAGACCCAAATAATCAGGAAACTCCTTGGATATAACTTTATTTGTCCACGAA
Organism: Dasypogon diadema; assembly: GCA_006980735.1. NCBI lineage: Eukaryota > Metazoa > Arthropoda > Insecta > Diptera > Asilidae > Dasypogon > Dasypogon diadema. Next base: position 16,606 of record QYTT01092310.1, on the reverse strand, counting down.
GAATACAAAGGCATCTAATAAAAATGGAAACGTTATAGCCATGTTACCCTCACACCACATCGTATACAGGCCAGCAATTTCTCCAGCAGCACGAAATAAAGCTTTTGAACAGCATCCAAATTTTCAGGAGAAATCCCTGCAGAGATATTTTATGTCCCAAAAGACACGTACGGGAACAATTCAATTTCGCTAATTGCCTTGCAAAAATTAGCACCTCTGGGACGAAGGTGCTTTGTCTGCAAATAAAATGGTTTCCTCGGGGATGAACACCTTTCGGCTACAAATTTCGAACACACGTACGAACACATTTAAACTTTGCCCGAGTAATGCACCTTCGCTTTTAGTTATCTGATCTTTTTTATGGTTGAAAACCGACGTTCTCAGTTAATTTATTGTTGATCTGGATTTTTACTTGGATTGCAGGGTTGCAGCATTATTCCATTTCAGAACGGCATTAATTTAAAATCTCATTGCTAGATGCACGTGATTTTGATAAGCCCATTCGTACGTGCAAATCCTTCCAAATAACTGATTTAATTTTGGTTGAATTTATCTTCAAAAAGGAAGGTTACAATGTTTGCTTAGTACAGAAAACAAAATCCTGAATTTTAAAGATAGAAGTCATGTATGAAGTTGAAATAAAGCCCTGTTTTGTAGTCTGCTCTTTGGAAAATACCCTACCAAGTAGCCATAAATAATATATTAGCTTAAATAGGCGTTAGAAGTTAATACCACTCGACGTTTTTATCAGAGGAGTCAAGAAGAATATTCTATGTTTTTGTTACGCTCATTGCAGATAATATATTCGAGTTTTATTTATGATCCCAGCAAGGTCAGGAGTCAAATATACCTAGAAGAATTATACCACCTCTGGGATTGGGAACACAATGGCAATATAATTTGACTGTCGTAAAGTGAAGCCATACTGGTCATTTTGAGGGAATAGAAGCAGAGTGTTATTTTGAGGGAATAGAAGCAGAGTGCTGTGTCCCTCTGTGCTCGTTTCTTTAGTTGTAGTTTATGGTGGTTTGAGGTCTGTAAGGAACAAAAAAGAATACACTTTGGAAACAATGTCTTAGTCCTATTATACAACCGTCTGACCACCAAAAATTTGTGGCGTTTAAGGCACGTTCATCGGCCCTTTACGAGGACTACTTGACTGACATTACACCAGACATAACCTTCATAACGAAACACAAAAAATCGAAATTAAAAAAGGAATAGTTTGACAGTCAACATTATCCATCATTCGAATCGAACCCACTATAATTTGTGAAAATAGGGAGATTGCAAAAGGTACCAAGTCAACAATAACTTTCCATCGATATATAAAAATTGAGAAACTGTAAAATAGATAAAGAGGGTTTCTGGACTGCGCTGTAAATATATTCTTTGCTATAATATTGAACTGCGTAGTTGCTTGAGTGGATAATCAACAATAGTGGACAAAAGGTACTTTTGTATCATTATGCACGAAAAACAGCGACTTAAGCCACCGCTCTAATTAC
>QYTT01092310.1:4829-15078 GCA_006980735.1 Dasypogon diadema | reverse complement strand
AAGAATATTCTATGTTTTTGTTACGCTCATTGCAGATAATATATTCGAGTTTTATTTATGATCCCAGCAAGGTCAGGAGTCAAATATACCTAGAAGAATTATACCACCTCTGGGATTGGGAACACAATGGCAATATAATTTGACTGTCGTAAAGTGAAGCCATACTGGTCATTTTGAGGGAATAGAAGCAGAGTGCTATTTTGAGGGAATAGAAGCAGAGTGCTGTGTCCCTCTGTGCTCGTTTCTTTAGTTCGATGGTGGTTTGAGGTCTGTAAGGAACAAAAAAGAATACACTTTGGAAACAATGTCTTAGTACTATTAGACAACCGTCTGACCACCAAAAATTTGTGGCGTACTATGATGAGTTTAAGGCACGTTCATCGGCCCTTTACGAGGACTACTTGACTGACATTACACCAGACATAACCTTTATCACAAAACACAAAAAATCGAAATTAAAAAACGAATGGTTTGACAGTCAATATTATCCATCATTTTGTTTTTTTATGATACTGCCTAAAGTCAGGGGACAACCCACACAGCTTAGGCGAAAGAAAATTTGACATCTCGTCAGTAGAATTACCACAATCACTGGTACTCAGGCAAATCACAGTGCCCTTTGCAGGAATCAAATCCACTATAATTTGTGAAAATCGGGACATTGCAAAAGGTCCCAAGTCAACAATAACTTTCCATCGATATATAAAAATTGAGAAACTGTAAAATAGTAGCTTGAGTGGGTAGACAATAATAATAATATTCAAGAGGTACTTTTCTATCATTATGGAGAAAAACAGCGACTTAAGCCACCGCTCTAATTACACGCATATCCGAATGGCAATCATCTGAATTCTGAATAAAAGGTAAGTTCTTTCTTTCCGCTTGATAGCCTGTGATAGAGCCTGTCACTATGATTATTAATTAAAGCTCCAACATTTAACCTTGACTACTCCCCTTTCACTTGAATTTCAAGTTTCTTTTTCAATCCTTCCTTTGGTTGGTGTCATCTTTAACTTTTATAGCATCAATTCCGGTGTACCACAGGGTTCTGTACTATGCCCAGCACTTTTTATATTTTTCATTATCTGTTTCTGTAGAAAAATATAAATAAGCTTGAGAACGAAGCGAAGAACAGCGGTCAAAGGAAGAACACCAAGTATTCCTTGAGAACAGGAAACCCATAAGCAAAGATTAGTGTTATGGGCGTCTAGTCTAGTTAGCAATATTTTTGTCTTAACCTCCTTCAAAAATTGATATAGGAATAACAAGCAAACATTTTTCTGACCAAAAAGAATAAATATGTTTCAATCTTCAACTATAGTATACTTAAATTAAATTAACGACCATATAGAAAGAAATCATTTAACAAATTCATTAGTTTCACCAAAAGGAAGGTATACCTATTTCTGGATAATTCATTGATATTGAGGCAATACTGGTCAAAGCTCATGCAGATAATAATGGTATTCACGGTCCGTTGTATTCGGCTTTGTATTTGAGTATTTGGTGTAAATTTTCTGTTTCTATGGAAACAACTATGAAAAACTCTGAAATTTACAACCTTGTATATATACAACACAATACAATAAAGTGTGAATATCCTTAATACCCTTAATATGAATATTTTCAATTCTGACCAAGCTAACCTAGCGATAACACAGGCAGTATACCAAAAGATAATTATGTTTTGAGGAAATAAAGAAAGTAATAAAGGACATGTTATCTTACATTTTTAGGCTAAGAATCTGAGATTTTTTTTAACCAGCCAAGAAGGGGACCTTAAGAAAATATGGTCTTTCGAAAGTAGAAAAATTCGATTCCAATACTTTTGAAGCTTCGTTTAAAGCCATACCTTTTCTAGTATCCTAGCAACTTTAAAAAGTTATAGTTGTGAATTGTAAAAGAGACATTTTCAACTTTTCACCTAGCGCTATTAATTTAAGCCTGGTAAATAACATTTTGTACACAGCAATACCACCAAACTTCACCCATGTATTCTAACCATTGAATGTAGCAGCCCTTAATAGTTTCTTAGAAGAACGTATTGGAATCAGTAGAAAAGAACAACCACTAACCATTCCTAAGAAAAATGTATTTAATTGGATTGAGGACTAAATGAACAAAGCCCGAAAAGTGTATCTTAAGAAAAACAGGATCATATCCTGATAATCCCAAAAGGGTGTTTAACATCCTGCCATAATTAGGACAACAAAACACAGACACAAAACTTGTTATAATTAAAACATTTTTGGGATTTTTAAAAGAACAGCGAGGTTTATCAGGAAGCAAAACAAAGAATACAAGAGGGTATAAAGTAAATTCCGGAAAAGTTATAATCAACGAAAAACATAAGTCAGAAGCTCACATCTGTGGTAGGAAAGCAACAAAGCTTTGTACAAACTGTGTGGATGCAATCATAACGCCAAGAGATTTGATCTGATTCAGTGTGTGTGCTTTTACACAAAATATATTAGATATACATATGTATGTATTTTATTTTAACATGTTAATTGACAATGATTAAAATATTGAAAACGAAGCAAATTAAGTTAAATTTGTTTCATTAGTTCCCGATAAATCTCCCTTCAAACTTAAAACTAGGGTTTTCAATCTTAAATCTGTTGTCATTTAGTTATTACAATAATAAAAATAATTATTACACTTTGTATAAAATGCTGAATACCAGAAAGAAAAGAAAATGCCAAAACCAATTTCAGTAGGGTGCATGCAGTATTAATACCAAGCTGAGGTTTTACAACAGTACTATAAGATCTGTTCTGTGGAATGACTCTGAAGAGTGCAGGGGGTGACTCAGACTGATAGAGGTACACCGGGTGATATTCCAAGCCAGTTACCAATTCATGTGCAGTTTAATCGTTGCAAATGGAAGTGTATGGACCACTGTGAAAACTAACGCCAATATCGCTTGTCATTCATCTGAGTGAAACAGAAAATCTGAACGATTTGAGGGCGTGGTAAATCAAATATTTAAATTTCATACTGAGGCATCGATAACTGAGAAAATAATGTGGTGGTTTTTATTCACCAGGTTTCACGTTCGAATGATCAAGAATTTTCGGATTAATTTTGCGCCCTCAGAGAGGACACAGTGACCAAGGTTGCCGAACGTGTTGAATTATTAACATTCAAAGATAGTTGACCGTTGGCCATTTTCATATTTTTCCTTGTTGATTGCGATCTTCTTATTGCCGGTGGGAGACACTGTTGTTGACGCTGGTCCATTACCCCGATACCAATATTTAGGTACTCAATACCTTCACTCGTACCTGAAGAGTACTTAGTGCCAATTTCGTTCTAACCTTTGAAGTTACGGTACTATACATAAAGACTAACACAATGGGTCATCCCGAAAAACAGTTCTAGCATTTTCATTTAGTGTTAAAGTTGTTATTAACTACCACATTTAAATGTTTGAAAAAATCGCTCATACTTGGTATTTACTACTTTTTAGTTAAATTATTCAAAAGCTTATAAAAAACTACACTATATTTCTAAAAGGAGGCTCTTAAAGGATTTTTGAAAATTTATTCTATTCCGAATAGTATCGATACTTTCAACCCGATTAGTGTTTGATTATCGATACTAACGGTTCGATACCAATGCTGGCACTTGGAAACAGTACTTCGAATCCTACTGAGGATCTGTTCCTAATGTTTGTCAGAGATGCTGCTTGATAATCGTTGCTGTCTTCTCCTTAGTAGTTGCGTATGGTGTCTTTCATTAAAGATAAGATCTCTAAGGAACCTGCGGAACATTTTATTCTCGTAATTGTCGCAATTCAATTTTTTTACATTTGTCTGCCTTATTTCATATCGTCTCAAATTTCTAATAGCATCTCTTGTTACAAATTTTTTTCCACCATGACATAGGAATATCTAGTATCATATCGTTTTATTCCCTCAGTGAAATAAGAATTGAGTCTCGGATGGAGAAACCATACACTGTGACATGAAACTTCTAGGACGAGACTCTAGATTAGAAGTAATTGATATGGAAGTGACTCCGGCAGTCACCACAATTGCAACAATAACCAACTATTGTCTAAAATCTTACGGATGTCTTATATCAGATGGAGAAACAACAAAATTTTTCTATCATAAAATGAAAGACTACCGATCGATCCTTCTCTAGAACTTAGATTAGTCGGGATGAATCTGTTTCAAGAAATATTACCCTAAATGGAGGAAATCAACATTTTTAAGTACAAAGTTGTATACCTTCTAATAGAATATAGAAAGTATTGACGCGAGCTATTTATTCATATAGTCGACCTATCAAGAGCCATGTGCCGACAGGTTAGGAATCTCATGTATTTCTGTGGGAATTTTGCAAACGTCTTGACTAATTTGCAGTCAAGTGTAAAGTGAAAACTGAACAATGATTTTAATCTAATTTGCAGCTGCTATAAAGCCTGTAAGTAAAACCCAGATCTCAGTGAGATAAATTTTGATATCATATATTAATATAGGCACTCCTTAGCAGATGTAAATTCATTATACTTTGTGAATTAATTCCCCGCATACCATAATTAAAATTAAAAGCCTCATCAAGTAATCTCGGGGTAGTCTCAATATCTTGTAAAGTCCAACCCCTCCAGTTCCGGTTTTAAATTAATTTCGAAACGATGAAGACCTAATGCGACTATCAAGCTGAAAATTAAAAAGTTAATGAAACATCATTCAAAGGGCTGTAAAAGCATCAGCGCCTCGAAATCCTTTGTTTAAAGTGTGTAAAGTCAGAACTGAAAGACCTTCAGGAGTTCATCCGTGTGTATGCAGTAGACACGCGACCTGAATTCATCCTCCCTAAGCAGCCCCACTAATAGGAGAAGCACGGCCAACATAAGTTCGACATAAAGAGTTCAGGCGTCAGAACTGTCAGGGAAACTGAAAGAGGGATCCGCCGCATCTCTGACTTATTTGACGAACAAAAAGTGAAAGGAAAACACCTCAATCTCCTGCTCCGGATGGTAACCATAAAAATGCTAATTCATGCCATCGTTCTTCTTGGTATCCCGTGAGGATTTTCCTTGGAGCTGCCGTCGTTACGAAGCGTTTTTTTGCTGTCATCCTTTGTGTTTACCTTTTCCTTGGGTAAATATCCTTGACAAACTAGGAATTGACCGAATTTATAATGAGCCAATGAACGCGATCGGAAATGCCAAATATACGTTAAACCCAGATCAATTTTTTGATTTCCTCTTGTAATTCCTCTGGGACATCTTCCTTTTGGCCCCATGCAGGATCTCGTTATTATTCCTCGCTGCCACCCAACCTACCTACCTGGATCGTCTTTATCACAGCCCTGCAACTAACGAGAAAAGGTCTGGGGGATGAAATGCAAGGGCGTATACATTGGACAAATGATGTTTACCTTGCATTGACATAAGGTGCGCCGAGTGCATAGGTACTTTTTTCTGGCATGAATAAGTTATTAGATGGATACGTAACGCTATTGTTACAGAACAAATAAAACCAGCCCGATTTGCATTCGTAACGCTATGTCTGCTGCCTCACGAGTGTCTTTCTTCTGTAAAAGGAACCAATCAATCAACCCGGAGCAAGTGTAGGCGGCGAATTCAACTTGATTAGTCAATTTTTCTAACGTGGTGAATAATTGTAGTAAGGAGGGCCATAAATTTCCAATTATCAGGATAATTCGTTTGCACAGGCACAAAACAAGGCCTCCATTGCTCTCATAAATCCCAGATGGCTGTTCCTTCCGCCAAGCAGATTTATGCTAATGTCAGGAATTATTTTTATCGTCTAGAGGAGAGCCTCCGACATACATGTGCGTTTCTAAGCGCTGTAGTAGGCACGGGAACAGGAAGGAAACAAATCTCTGAAACATTTATACGAAATGGGCTGCCATTTGGGATGAACTTTAGCACGAAAGGAGGACAGACTCTGGCAGAACCACAGTTGTACCGCATCGTTGCGTTGAATCGATATAATTCATATCACAAAGCGAAAAATAATTTATTGAAAATATTCGGGGAAAAATGTTCTACATATCTAATCGACGGTGTGTTTATGGAAATCTTGCTTTTATTCCTGTGAAAAAGGTGCGTTTTCCAGCATTTTTCTGTATTTATGATTTCCTCCGAAAGTTAAGCGAAATTTAAATGCGAGGGCAATAAAGCTAAGTAGAAGGTAAATGATCGGAACAGTGATACCTTTTCCCCACCTTTTAAGACACTACATATAATACGTGAATATGTGGGAAGTATTCAGAAGAATATCTTGGAATATTTTGACGAAGGTGTTTCGATAAACACAGTAGAAGTATTTTACAGCTTTAATATATTAAACTCCCAAAAAACCTGGAAAAATGGTAATTTTAATTTAGGTTTGAATTCTATTCTACTGAATTTTTAACTATTCTTGTGGCACATCACCCAAATAACACTATGGATTCGAAAATACAAAGGAATCAAAGGCAGTAAAGTGGTTGATTCCCTAGTGAAAAGAGGCTGCAGTAGGAAGCTCACTGATCCTTAATAGTTACCAAGTAAAGACCTCATTCTCATAAAGTTAAAGAAAAAGGCTTGGAAAAAATGGGCGAAGAAGTCGCATGGTATTCTAAGACTGAGGGAGTCCAAACTCATTATAAGCCTCACATTAGAAGCTCCTTGTACTGGGCAACGGAGAATTAAGGGCCATCTCTGGATTTTTCACTGAACTCAGTGAACTAGCTTACAACGTAAACAAATTGGTTTCAAAGGATAACACTTGGAAATCTTATTTGGTGAAGGATGAGACGGTGGCTTACATTAGCTATAATTCCGAGGGTGCTGTATGATACCTTTGGCGTTCACCATGGCATTCTTGAGTAGATAGATTAATGCAGTATTATTAAGTTTGTGGTTAAGTTGAAGTTCCTATTGAAAGAAAGTAAAAAAATTGTTCTCAGCAAGAGATAACTTATCATAAAGATCGACTGGATGGTTTACTTTGTCTCTATCAATATTTTTCGGGCAGATTTTACGCAGCCCCAAGAAATCTACTGTAATATCTAAAACTACTAATTTTCTAAAAATTCGAATATATGTTGGTGAGGCACTCGCCATCAGTGAATTTTCAGTCTGTTAAATAAATGTCTGACAGTATCACCCTGGCAACGAAAATACCATCCTCAACTGAGAGAAGGACTTGTTGGAAGACGTCCACCTATCTCTACAGGTCAATAAACCATCTATTACTCCATTACTAGTGAAATAGGTTAAGTATGTGAAATTGTTTAAAAGTCCCAGAAAATTAGAAAAAATATAAGAACAGGTATTATAATATTGATGATATTCTTGTGTCATTAAAGTACGAATTCTGCGTCGCAAAAATTCCTCATCTTTGGAAGCAATCCAGTCCAGTACCCATTTTTCGACTTCTTCAAAATTATTGAACCGCACATCGATCGGTACAGGTGGTATTCTGTTGGAGCAATATCTGGTGAATACGGTGGGTGTGGTAGAACATTCCAGTTTTATCCTTCCAAATAGTTTTTAACAGGTACAGCAATATATGGTCTTGCATTGTCGCATTGATGGTAATTTTGTCATGTCTATTTTCCCATTCCGGCCGTTTCCCGGTAAGAAGTCGCTCCAAACATACCAGTTGCAGTCGGTAGCAGTTTCATTTGGTTTCATGGTACATGGTATAACTTTCTGATCCTACGTAATGCAGAGCATTACTTTGTAGGCATGAATATTTCGTTTTGGTGTTGATTTTTTTGGGTGACCTGTTCGTTCTTTGCCTCCCATATTAAAATCACCACTTTTGAAACGTCAAAACCATCCCTTGCAGGTGGTTTAAGATGGAGAGTGCTCACCACAAATTTCATTAAGCAAACGATGTTTCTGCAGCGCTTTTCTTTGAAATAAAATAATCAAGCAAAACTCCCCGCAAATGACGCTTATTTGGAATGTAACTCGACATTTTTAAAGAAATAAAAATATTATCATAATTATTTACAAAGCAAACAAATTACCCTTGTTATGTTTGACAGCTCACATAATGAGGTGTCAAATGCAAGTGTTGCCAGATATATGCACGTGTTGCCAGATGTTATTAAAAGGTGGAAACACGCCCAATACTACCCTAGTATCTAAGTAACATTCTTTTGCAATAGGCCACAATTTATCTTAAGAAAAACAACTTGTTGGTGGAAGATGTCACTGGCTTAAAGCTTTTTTCTCTTAAAGTAGTAAAGTAAATAATAAATTTCTTTTTCAACTAAATTTTGTTTTATCCTCCAAATCAACAATGATAATATATTTGAAACATCCGATCTTTTCTTCTCAGATGATGTTTAGAAACGTTTGGCTGCGCAAACCATGCATAACAAATTTTCGCGAGCCGGGAGGGAAGCCATTTTGTATTTGTTAGAGATTATAATGATCGCCGTCTAAATCAGAATTAAAATGCTACATAGCCAGTATATCTTGACAAGATGTCGTGATACTTATGAAACTACTAAGCAAAAAATGCCTCTTCAGTTTCCATTTTAACTGAATTACCTTTAAAGAAAAGAACATTTGCAATATTACTTTTTAAAGTATAATTTAAAAACTAAAGAAGTAAATCTTTAAAATTTTGGATGAAGTGAAATTGTTATCACCAGTCCCATTCATCTCTACAAACTCTATATAGTGATGAAGACCCCGATTCGATTTGATTTTAATTTTGTGAAAGAAATAGAAAGAATAGAATAACCAGACGAAAGTTTTCCTCTTTTAATCTGGCAGCCAGCTAGAGATATTGCAGACCCTATATAAAGCCGTCCGTTAATCCAAAGGCTAATCCGTATTTTTCCCCCCTTTGCACATGGATGTTTTTGTTTCAGTTTCTATACACACAGATACAGAACAACTTCATCATGCCCTCTGCCTATGTATTTGTTTTCAATTTTCGCAGAAAACGAAACATTTTAACGCTTTCATCACTGCAGGATATAACGAGCTGAGAAAACTTGTGGTGAAAGGACGAATTGAAAAAGGAATTCCTGGGAATCAGTGAGTGAGGTATGATCCTATATATCTCTACGTGTATTTCTACATCCTTGAGACTATTTGCATAATATCTTGTTACAATAATATAATCCGTTTCCCCCTTTTCACTTTTATTTCCCATTCAGTCCTACAGTTTCATTTTTCTTGGCATTTTCCGATAGCAAAGACTTGCCGGGACTCCTTTTTTCTGTTCATATTACAACCACATCTAGCTGCCTAAAAATCCGGGATAAGAGGTAATACTGTGGTAGTTGTATGTGTATAGCCTTGATGTGCCCAATAGGGATGAGTTGGAGAAGATAAAAAGAAATTACATTCCCTGTGAACGCCTTTTGTTTGGAGAAGGCTAAATCTTATTAGGGCGATATTAAATGCAAAAGCGGAGGAGACTTTATTTACTATGCAACAAGATATTGTCATATAACGTGCCGGAGACTATGCGAAAACGGCAACAGGCTGAATAAATCAGAACTTTCTGCCGACAAAATGGAGGCATCAATGATGCCAGGCATATGCCTGTTGTTGGAATAATGGTTTAATCCAAGTAAGGGGGAGGGGGGAATGTTGGCTGATTTCTTAGTTAAGTGTGAAGTAAATATATTTTTGGGATAAATCTTTGCTTATTACTGAATAATTAATTAAGACGACAAAGTTGTTTAATTAAGAGTGCTATCAGTCTACATCTGTAATCACTGTGTAGAATGCAGGCAGTTTTATACGTTGGCATGTTATTTTGACGCACGTGGTATGCTAATTTAGAAGTTCCAAAATTAAGGCAAAAATACCAATTAATCAACAATGAGTTTAGTCCACCTCAACCTCTTTGTTTCACAAGCCTGTTGTTTCTAATGAACCACATTTAAGCACCCCAGGTCTATTTATCTTGGATCAGTTTAATGTGGAACCTCATGCTGTGAAATTTTAACACCATTGTTAAAAGCTTTGTAAATTTATACTTAAAAAAAATACCAATTAATCAACAATGAGTTTAGTCCACCTCAACCTCTTTGTTTCACAAGCCTGTTGTTTCTAATGAACCACATTTAAGCACCCCAGGTCTCGTTCAATGTTATTAAGTTATCACTCTCGCACTGTATAGCTTGCTACACTTTCTGATACCACACAATCCTTGCAGAATAAAACCTTAGGTTTCCTGGTATCCCGGTTCCCCAAAACCTATGTTTGATTTTACAATAGCTTGGAATCCCTCTTAGATCGGAAGAG
>QYTT01092308.1:12179-29240 GCA_006980735.1 Dasypogon diadema | reverse complement strand
ATTCGCACAGAATGTGCTCCGCCGTCTCGGTATCCTCTAGACACAGGTTGCACGTATCATCCTCCAGGATCCCCATCCTTTTGAGATGATGTCCGAAACAACCGTGTCCAGTAGTCAATGAAACTAACCAACGGAGAGTTCCTCGCTCCATGCTTAGAACTCTCCTTTTGGTCGTTCCGCACGACAGCCTAATCGTTTTCTTAGCCTGTCTGCAAGTTGTCATACTATCCCATCGATTTTGATGTTCCTTTATGACCCAATTCTCGATTAGGGCTTTCACCATTCCCCCACCAACGGCAGAGAAGAGTTCCGGTCCTAGGAACTCCATAGCCGAACCCTGCTTTGCTAGGGCATCAGCTTTTTCGTTCCCATCGATCCCAGTGTGTCCTCTAATTCAACAGAGTGTTACCTCATTTTCTGAAGCACACTCGTTGAGCTTTTGCACACATTCCATCGCCAGGGATGAAACCACCTCCGTCCGATCCATGCATCTGACCACCGCTTGATTGTCCAGTGCAATGAGGATTTTACTCCCCCGCACCTGACCCTCTTTTAAGTAGTCCAACGCACGAACCAGAGCAAGCATTTCTGTTTGGTAAACCGAGGTGCATCTTCCCAGGCTAACATAGCAGGACAAGTTTAGGTCTTGAAACTCGATACTTCAGATGATTATTTAAACTAGAACCCAAGATTTTTCTACTAAACATATAGAAACACGATCATAAGCTCGGAGATTGAACTGAAAGCCACGATAAACATGCGACGAGGCCCACAACCAATATTAGTATAGGCTGAATCGCAGTATAGGATTATAGGTAGCGGAGTGCTCAAACTAACCTTATGCAAGTGAGTTTAGGTGTATAACTACTACTGCGAAGTATATTAAGACCGAAAAAAATTCTTTGAATCACAGATTCAATATGCTTAGAAATGTGAGTGCACAATAGAGTTCTCTGTTGGGGATGTTAATAAAATGGTCATTGAACTCATTGGGATGTATTGATTTAGGCTGATCTTGCTCAGATCTTCCATAAATATTCTTTAGATTACGCTAGAGTTCAGTTGATTTGAGTGAAGGGCTGGATTTCATAGCACAATAATTTATATTAGCCTAACGAATTGCAATTGTCATTCTATTACGCAAAGATTTAAAGTAATAGCATGTTTTCATCTTTTCAAATTTTGAGAAAATCTCGTTCAAAATCTCCTAAATTTATTGTGGCATCCATAAAAATTTGATTCAACATTGTTTAGCATGTGTCAAAATTGATAAATTGCCGACTTTGACAGATGGATTTGGTAAAAAAATCACTTTTTTCAATCTGGAAGAATTACAATTATTTTAAACTATCGAAGTTTCATTTGAACCGTTAAATGAAATCGCATTACTGATGAGAACACTTTGAAATCACTTTTTTAAAATCTCAAAATTTTGAAAAGATGGAATCATGCTATTACAAATTACCAGCACCATGTGATCATTGATGCTTACTCCGGAAAATTAATCACATCCACCCTAAGAAGCTTGTTATGGTGCCATCTTATAGAGAACCTTTGCCCTTTCAATGAATCCTCAACCACCCTCCCCCAGTCTCTCCCAAAACTGAATTATAAAATTTCAAACTTCAAAAAGTGGCCAAATTTTCAGTTTTTTTTGAAGTCATAATAAATTTGCCGCCGAAATACCCGATTAACATATGCCCTCCCCCTTCTTTACGATAAAGCTCTCCTAGAGAATTACAGGGCATTTTCGAGCTTTAGAAAGCTTACCGAATGTAAACACGTAAGCAATAAGCACATATTTTATAAGCAATTTTTTATTGAACCAAAAATCAAAGAAATCCACACTGTTTTTTCTTATTCACCTGTTGAATGCGGATATGGCTTAATATTAGCGGAAATAGTAAAAGTTGCCCACTTTGCAAAAGTTCCATGAAATATTACATTATACTATACTCCTATAATAAAACTTGCCTCCATTATTAATCTGATTAGAAACCATAAATATCCCGGAAAGTATTTCATTACGAATTTATGTTTTATGGTAGAAAATAAATTTCTATGTCATTTCTTCATCGTTAATACCGCAGTAGAAGGCATGCAACACACTGCGTCATGTCAATCCGTCGATCGTAGTAATTTTAATGATCGTAAGTCATAGTCGTCTTTTTTAGATCTTTGCACCTGAAGAACATTACTCTGAACCTAATTTATAGGCATGTAAACATTCCATGCCGGTTTTGCTAATTTTGTTTTCGTATTGCGTTGGTAAATATTTGAATTCCAACATAAATGTGGTTTCAGATTCTTTTGATAAATACGAGTCTTATCTATTTTGAGGATTTCAGTAAAATTTTGATTGCCACTATTATTAACCCACTTATAGTTAATGTTTCGTGTGAGTAACTTTGGAAAAATTAAATCGTAGTTATTTTAAAAGGTTCACTCATAATAATTTGGGACAACTTTTATTCGATAACAACAGAGAAGGATTAACCACGATTTGTTATTGGAAATTATAAAAAATGACAAAATTCATATTAGAATTCAATATTCAATATTCCTCTCTCTACCTTTTTTCTTAATCTATTCAAACTAGTTTGCAACGCTTTTGATCACAATGGTTTCTGCTAGGATATATAACATATGACATCTCAATGGGAATATCATGGGAGACATTTTCACTCTTAATAAAATTTTTCACAATTTTGGAAGTATAATATAGTGTTCCGCCTTACTTGAAGAACAGTTGAGGATTGAAACAATTTTTTTTGTATACATGTACATTTATGTGGAATATCCAGGATTTGACAAACTTGCAACTTTCTACAACAGCTTAGAACATTCGCCTTTTAGAAAATATTATGTAAACAAAATGTCCAAATGCATCCCCTAGAAATGAATTTAAACCTTTATATTCATTTGCGAAAAAAATATGTTCCAACAATGTTGAACGCTCATCACTATCATGTAACATGTACATATATCAAGCCATGAAGATTCTTTTAGACAATTCAACTATTTCTTCCTCCAGATGCATCGACTTAAATCACAACATCTGTAAACACCTGAATTTTTCTTTATGCCGTAAGAATGATTTGTTACGTTTATGAATTTTTTACAGGATAACCATCTTTCTATCCCAAAAGTCTTAATCATCATCACACTTATTAGCTTGGACATCATCGTCTTTACTACACCCCGACCCCAATCAGTCGTCGTTCCCTCATATTGACTGCCACAATCAGCAGAAAAGCTTTCGTGAGAGAACTACACGTTAAAGGAACATCTTCTCTAGAAAAGCTTTCATAAGAAAAATATAATATGCAAGAATACATTTAGCAAGAGAGAGCTTAAAAGCTTCATGCATATGGATAAGTGCAGAGTCGGCACATTGGTAGCGAACCTATGTAATTGTAAACAGTGTGTGTGTGTGTGTGGGTGGGGGGTGTGGGGGTGGGGGAGGGATCCCAACAACACTATTTACATTGCGGTAGCCAAAATAGAGAGGAACATTGTATTTACAATCAAACTGTTTCGATTGCGGCAAGAAGCAAAAACAAGTGAGCAAATCCTAATAAGGTGAACTCCTCTCCACCTCAGTTGCATGGGGTTTGTTCTCTTGTTCCGCTTCTATTATGTCGAATTTCATTGATTCCACAAGGACGAGTGGTGTTTTGCATTTTACGCGTAATGCAGATGCCATACCTGGCTAAACATTTTTCATTAATTTGCACTGCGTGAATATTCCATAGAAAAAATACAATTTTCGTGAAATATTTTGAACTGAGAAGTACAATGGGGAACTAACACAAGCAAAGTGATGTGATAGCTTTAAATCGGCTCATACGGTAGTGGAAAAATAAAAGGAGTAGCACGGTAGTATAGGGAGCTCGAGAGTAGTACAAATACTGCTATTGTAGTTCAAACGGAAGCACTGATCATAGTCGATGCCTTACCTTTATAAGTTCGGTCGGCCTCTTAGCATCTTTTAGTGTCGCATTGTCCCCCTCATTTTAGCTCGTCTGCTGTTGTTTAATCCCGTCGATCTCATCGGAACTACCACTCTCACCGTTTTGTCTGTCTTGCTGACGTTTCGTTTTGGCAACAAATGGCCCCCCCAGGACCACAAGGAGCCGACTTTCACAAAGTACTATCACCTAACGGTTTCCGAGATAACGGCACTTAAATATACTTTGTTGCCTTTTAAAATGAAGGTCATATAACTAATATTAAACATTATGTGTATATGTGTATAGTGCTATGTCGGAGAGAATACTTGAGGCTTTTAAATGAGCGCTTACTCACTCTCATGCCTCTCTTCATTTAGCAGCTATAAAATTTTAAAGTCAAAATTTTTTCATTTTTTACCCTTCTTTCTCACAAATATGGGCGCACGCACACCGCATCTCTCTTGTATTGTAAATTTCTTGTCTTGTACTAAAATGAATTCAACCTGGCAACTCTGTTAAGCTAGAATGTCAAGCGGTTACACTTTGATTAAAAATTCTTGTCTCTTACTTTTTTCGGGATGTGGCTGCCGCTCAGCTTGTACCTCAATCCTTTACAACAAATCCGTGTAATAAAGAGTTAAGTTTTGCTACTAAGATCAACAACACATATGCATGTATAATATATATATATAGATTCGATAACATCACAATAATAAGGAATCAAGGAGTTCATCTGATGATGCAGCTAAGAGATGGTCACAGGATTTTTGTTCCGGAGAACATAGACCCACCGAGTTTAGGCTCGTTAGATTCGTCTCTATGAGTACGTGCCTTCTAGACCGAGCCAGAAGGTAGCCACGGTGCTCTCAGCACCCACCGGCCGACCCGTCAGCCCCACTGGACCAGCGTGATGGGTAACAGTCATTTCGATATTTGCTCAAGACAAGGTTATTGGTTACGGCCAGGATCTGAATGTCATAGCTGCGATATCATGTCAGGGTAGACTACACAAACGTATCAATCTCTCGGCACCTGGGCACCTAATTGTATTTATGACCCTTGCGCTTATGCTCTGGAGCTCTGGGCGTGGACCAATAGTTCTCTCAGTAAAAACGAATTAACTCAATGCAGATGAATGGATATTAACAAAACTTAGTTAAAAATTATAGAATTAATCAAATCATATCATTTTATTGATGTTGATTGACTAATTTAACAGCTTGGTTTGATTTGGTTGCTCCTGATTTTTATTTGTTTGTAGATGTCTTTGAAGTGGTTGCATTTGAACTATAATTGCTATAGATTATATTCAAAATTCATTTTAAAGACAAATCACTGAAGAAATTGAAACTGATGAAAAGAGAAGAGTGTTACATGTTTTTGAGGATTAGAATTTGCATTAGAATATAAAATAAAAATTGCATTGACAATAAAACTCCTACCAAAGAATGTAATCTAATATCTAAGTATTAAATATCTAATAGACCACTTGCTTGTCTCCTTAACCCTACTATCACCTAAATATCAATTCTCTATCTGTTCCTATCAAGACACAATCACGTGTTTTGCAACTTTCTAACACTTTTAGCCAAAAAAAAAAGATCATCAACGAGATTTCTGGAATCGAAGACTGTTAATTTCATTAAAGCGGCACTAATGCGCTAATATTTATATCTTTATAATTAAATGTGAAAATATTTGCATAACCATTAATAAATTCAAGCTTCTGGGCGGGAAACCAGGTCTGAAGCGCTTGAATCAAAACGAGAACCATTACGAAGTTGGCAAAAAATCGTCCATTCAAAGCACCCAGTTAGCTCCACCCATTGAGACGACCGGCAATCGTCTTTATGGAGCAGATCAATAACAATCAAGAAGAAATGGTCTCTGAATTCCAGTTTCGAACTACGAGCCAGGTTGATCCACCCTTGCCTACCTAAAAATAAAAGTGGAAATTGGAAATGTTGAATAAGTGCCTGTCGAAAATTTAGTAAATAGTGCCTCTGGGCTGCCAATGCGAGATGAAAGCATTCACACAGTTTCGGGAGGCTTCATGCTGTGCAGAACCGTCAAGCTAATCAAGAGAAAAGCGAGTGTTGGTCCAAACATTTAGACAAACTCCTAGGCCCCTCCAATCGGTGCATAAGTAAAAGTTTAATCGCTATTTTTAGCAGTTGGCGATTCTGCAACAAACAAATACAACCAGGTGATGCTGACCAGTTTTTAATTAGACCGCGAAGATTACCCATCCGTCCGTTATATGGCAACGACGTTGTGGGACACACCGCCGAACCAGTCCTATAAAATCATATTCCGTCTGGCCCCATCGCCATCGCCCCACGTAGA
Organism: Dasypogon diadema; assembly: GCA_006980735.1. Classification (NCBI taxonomy): domain Eukaryota; kingdom Metazoa; phylum Arthropoda; class Insecta; order Diptera; family Asilidae; genus Dasypogon; species Dasypogon diadema. Next base: position 22,941 of record QYTT01092308.1, on the reverse strand, counting down.
AAATAAAGTTCGCGAATCTCTTAATAATTTTCACACTTGGTGCTGAAGGGGAGCCAGCTTCTTAGAGTTTTTTCCCGGCTTTGCGGTTTTTGTCTGGCTAATTAAGTTCCATTCTCACCGCGAAGAAGTGACTCTGATAAACTACGGAAATAAATCTTAAGACCGCGAAATTGGTTTGTATCAAGTGGCGGGTGGTCCAGGCGGGCTGCATTAATTTTCTACATCAGGCAGTGTAAGTGACGACGTGTGATACGTTCGCCGGCACCCGATGGAAATTTTTTGTATTCGGTGGCGATTGAATGAATTATGACCTGATGATAGTTAAATTAGGATCGTAAAAGGTTGATCGGAAGCAATAAAATTTATCGATTCTTCGGAGAAGACAAAAATGATGACATGTTTATGTTGAACTCCATCCAGAAGAAGGAACAGGTACATAGCGATGTTATGCTCTGTCACATTCCTGGACCACTTGAGGAATTTTGGTACCAGCGCGAGATATAAAACTGAAGCTAATTTATTGCCTCGATCTTTTATGTACTTGAATCTTACTTAATACAACATAGGAACAAGGAAATTATGTCATCGTAAAATAGGGGGCTGTAAAATTTTGTATTCACTTCTTCTTAACTGCGCACTCTACGTGTCAAAGTTCGAAGAAAGTCTGTCCAAAATGCTTCATCTTTCGTTTTTACTTAAGTTAAATTAGTCGACCTTTATTAGTTCTCTAAATACTACTTTTTGAGAATTTAAGGAACAAAGTCAAGAACAAAACTATTTATTCTGTGGTTATTGTGAGCCCTTCTGCGGTTTTTGGACCTCCTTCGCATTGTGGCACTACTTTTGCTCACAGGATGATAAAAAGCTCTCTTTATCTATACAAATGCGGTGCAATTTCAATTCTTACTCTTCCTCCAAGTATAAATTGCATTTGTAGTCTCTTTTTCGTAATTGGAACTTCATAAGAAACAGCTTCTAGCAACAATCTATGTGCCGGATCTAGGAATTTTACCCTCACAGAGGAAAGATACAAAATATATCTAAATTTGGGAACTAGGGATTCCGTGACCAATTGTAGGGAAAGTCAGCAAAACCTATATATATATTTGAACTGTAGCATCACTAAATAGTTTTAACTTGTTACGCTATTAAAATTTAAATGGAGACGACCAATTTGGAATGGAAAGCATAATTTGAATCCTGTCGACCTGATTACAACTTCGGATCACTGATACCATCGGATTTCCGTTCGATCATGTTACTCTTTGGATAAAGACTCCGAAAAATTAATTTGTACTCGATTTTTTTTTAAATATCAGTCACGAGAATTTTTTATCACACTATCAACTTGGATTTCATCTCACAACTGTGGACTGCCATACTAAAGCTGATGTCTAACTAATATTATTGACTTTATTGACAATCTTTACTTCCTTGCCTTCAGTAAAGCTTTAGACACCATTAAATACAATTATTCGCTCTTCAAGTTTCTCATTATTTGGGGAATAATTTAAACAGAATAATTACAATAATGCAATACACAGCAGGGTGAATATCAGTGTGGTTTTCGAAAAGAGAGTTCAGTCCTCGATTATATTAATATTAATATAAAAATTCACAATAGGCTAAATTAAGCAGAACAAACATTGGGAGCTGCTCCAGTCCTCTAGCCTGAATTGGAGCAACATGAAAAATTGTTGAAGCATATAAACACCTTTTCGGGATGTGTATGGACAGGACTTATTTTTATAATCTAATAAATGTTGCAATCTGTTATCTCAAGTGGCGCCAATTATCTTAGACCAAAGATACTTATCCGCAACGAGAGGGAATGTGGTTCCATCATTTTACCTTTTTCAGCACCTTATGGATAAAATTCAATTTACAGTGCTGTGCAAAATGCTTAGGCAGTGGCACAATATTTTTTTTAACGCAAGTTAAATGGTGTGCTAATTCAAACTTGATTTATATGACCATGTCGAAGTTAATTTTAGAAACGGAATATATATGAGAGGAATCAAATTCCAAAATCCAAAGTCCAAAATCGTTTTTCTTAAAAATTGAAAGGACTATATTAAGGAAACAAAATTACCATTAAAAAATTTAGGTGGAAGATAAATAAAAATTGTTGAACAAAGATTTTCCCCGTTTATATCTTGAAATGTTGCCTAAATATTCCCATTAATAATTTTCTATTTATCTTACCAAAAAAATAACTTTTAACAGCTCATTTATTTTCATGCGAATCCGTAAATATTTACTTAATTAAATAATGAAAAATATCCTCAATAACCACACTTTCTTGACCCGGAAATAACAGATTCCGTCAATGCTAATACAACAATTCCTGAAGTAATTCCGGCAAGGTAAAACGAACCTATCAACGCATCCAAAAAAAGTAATTCGACCTCTTTGACTTCTGCCAGCGATAAACAGTCCTAATCCATTAATTGTTGTGACCTTGTGGGGAAGGAAAATGTAGGTACAAAAACACAGGTAAAGTTGGCTTAATAATTCATCCTGCATCGATTTTTATATGAAACACAGTGAAAGGAAAATGCGGTGTTCTGAAAGAGGCCGCCTGGAAAGTTGCCAGAAATTGGAAAATGTGGATGATTACAATTAATCAGGTGGAAAAGAAAACAAACTTTTGCTGCGGGATCTGGTGAATGTTTTAAATCGTGAAGAAGTTTGTTTCTTGCTAATGACTTTAGCAAGGCGATAGAATTCTTTAGATGTTTCTAAGTAAGACTATAATTAAGTGCTATAAATAAATTTGAAGTTAATTCTGGAGTAGTTAGTAGGTAGGCAAAAGAAATGTAATTGAAAATGCAAAGTATTTTTATGTTATACGAAACGTAAGCAAATTTAACACTTGTGGTTGTGATAAAAGGCTATTTTCATGTTAATAATTCATAGGAGAATTTGATGTGAGGTGCTTCGGCTTCTTTTACTCTGGAAGTAAAATACAGACTTTTCATATTTCTTTTAGCATTTATTTTGTCTTTATAAATCCAATATTTCCATCATTAACAAAATATCTATAAATAAAAAATAGTTTAAAATAGGGGAGTGCTTCGAATCTTGTCCGAAATGGGTAATACAGGCGGAGAGTAAACCATGTACTTTGTAAGATTTTTGGTTCTCCTAATATTATCAACTTCATTAAATCTCGCAAGCTTATATGACTTGGACATATTTTCCGAATGAATACCGCCTAGTTGTCAAAAATACTTCTTAAGGGAAACCCCGAGGGCTTCTGGAAACGCGAATAACGAGATAAGAGACCGAAACAAGTGGTAATCCGAAGGTGCGATATCAGGAGAATATGGAAAATGGATAAGGACTTCCCATTCTAACTTGCTTATTTTTTGTTGTGTTGTGTTCTTACAGATACATGAGGTCTGGCATTATCGTTCTAAGGTTGATCGTCTTATTCTCGTATCGTGGTCCAAGTTCATTACTTACTGGCAGTATTTATCAGAATTGCTTGATTCACTACGTTTCAAAAACTCGTAATGGATGGGTCCTTTCAAGTTTCACCAGATGCACAACATTTGCTTCCTTTGTAGTAGAGATGGCTTTGGCGTTGATGGTCCTGGTTCTCCCGATTTAACATATTGCTGTAGAGAATTCATTTCTCGTCCCTTACAAGCATTTCAATCAGTTTATGTGGTGCGCATCTTGAGAATTTGTAGACATATCCCAACCGACAAATTCGTTCTTCAGTATCTTTTCTAGGACTCCTCAATAACTGCAGGTCTTCCACTCCTAGGTTCATCTTGAAGGTCACAATTCCCTGCTACGAACTTTGTATCTTAATGTTCTATTCTCAGCAAAAGGTATTGACCATTTAGTGGAGGCTTTCGCGAGAATCTCTACCAAATGGACGTCACGACACAACAGCTATTCAATCGACAACGATACGCTGTTAAGTAACATCGAATCTTTTGCGCGTCGCATTTTACAATGACTGTAAAAATCGGACAGTTTTAAATAATCAAAATCGTCGTCTGACAGTGCGAGAGACAGGAGAATTCCAAAATTTATAGTTAAGGAAATTATAAGATAAGATTTGAGGATGAGCCGTGGAAGTGCAAAATTCGGTCCACGGTTGTTGACCGATAGCAATACAGCAAATGAGCAATAGGAATTATCCAGTGGAAGTCTCCATAAACAAAATCAGAAACAGCGCGTATATGTCCAAAAAGGTTTGTGGTTATGATCTTGAGACAAAACCTAACTTTCGCAGTAAAAGACGCCTGAAGAGCAACGACCCAAGAAAATGTGCCATTGTCGGAGTAACATTAAGGTAACGTTAACAGGTTTTTAACCATGAAAATGTTCATAATGCTCTAAAAGGTGAGAAGGGGAATAAAGATTATTATCGAGAAGTTCTAAAGGGATTACGTGACACAATAATAATAAATTGGCTTACTTTATAGAAAAGTGGCGATTGGGTGCTTCAACACGAGAACACACCTGGCCATTTATCGCTGCTGGCGAAACACGTAATTTTTGAACTACGACAGTCCCCGTCCAGTTTTGACCTGGCTCTCTAAGATTTTTGGCTGATACTCAAATTGAAAAATCCTTTAAAAGGACGATTTAACGACATAGAAGAAATGGAATGAAATGGAAATGGAATCACTGAAAGAAGGTTGTATTGTGGCTTCAAAAGGCGAATAGAACATCGTCACCACTGACCAGAATTAATTTCCTTCTCCTGCTGCAGCTCAAGGACGAATACTTTCCTGATAGACATCGTACATCCGTGTTACAAGTATTACCCATAAATTCTTTATAGAGTTCTCGAGGACCGGGTTAAGACAATAATATTTGTGTTTCTAAAACAATCTTTTACAGAACAAAAGTCTACATATTTTTCAGAATTCATTTTAAAGTGTAGGGATCCTTCGAAGCAATCTCTGTTTTCCGGTGGCGAAAGATGCTATTTAAATCACAATTCTACCACCTCCAAAGTTTTTACTCATTCACAGTTTTTTCTGCAATTGCTTATCGTGCTAATAAGAAGAAGAATTATCAGGGTCATGTAAGTTAAACTTGTCCATCGTTGTGTAAAGATTTGTTTTAGACAACGGGTGCTGACAGACAAATTACGATCCTGCACAGTTTGTAACTCAGAGTATTTCCCAGTTTTTGCTTTTGCACTATTTGCCTACTGTACCCCATCGTGTCCACAATTTTCGCCAGGTTTTAAGAAATTTCATTAGCTTTCACATCCCAATTCCATTCCTCAATTCCTTTTCACTTCCCTTTCTAGAGGAATTGAAAAGACATTAATTCCGGGGTAATTCTTTCCCAATTACATTTCAATTCCGTTGGCCAGCTCAGTTAAATAAATGACCAATTGCAATTCTATAAATCATTACCCGCAGATGATTCATCTTAATAATTATCATTCTATTCGACACGAATTAGGTGGGAATTAATTTTCGAAAGGAATGATTACTTTACAGCTTTGGTTTTAAGTAAGTTATTATCTAATCAAACGATTTTGTACAACATTATGTAGGTATATCAATTAGAAGTGATGCAATTTCTCAATTCAATTTGGAATAGCAATCTTTTTGGAAAAGTGGAAGTATTATAATACATGATGTTTTATGGGAATTTCGCTCACTGTAGATATATCATGTTAAGTAAATAACTGCGAACTAAAGTAGAATGACCTTTATAGGAACCTTACCTTTTACTAAAACTTTACTGTAGCTTTACTACAGTCGTGATAAATTTGTAAGTAATCAAATTAGGAAGAGAATTCAATAAAATTCCTCAAAAAATTAGCACTATCACCACTTATTTACTGTGCGTACGAGAGGAAATTGGTAATTACGTCATCTCTTGTGCATATTTGAAAACTATTTCGTAAGAATCCGATGGCATAGCACATATACACTCTCCAGGCCAGGTATTTTGATTGAAATTGATCTTCAGTGCCATGGAAGGCTTTTATTCCTATACATAAACAAAATTAATGTTTTCGGTATTCTTCATTAAATTCTTATGGCAACATTTAAATTTCTTTTTCTCTCAAATTATGCACAAAATTATTAGCACTTGGACAGTAATGAGGGAAACGCTTTTTTGTGTAAGTTTCGTGTATATTCATATGTGTGTGTACTTTAAAAATTTATTGTGTGATGAACGTTAATGAGGGCTAATTGTATGATCAATATTTACCTGGCAGATTTTATGAGTTTGTACAGAAAACTTACGGCAACGTGTAAAATAACGTCGTTATTTAAGATAGCTTAGATTTTGCATTGGACTAAGTGATAGAAGGTGCAATTTTTCGAAAGCTTTTAAGAATTAGGGCAATTGAATAAAGAAATGTGCTCCATTAAAGCAAATTTAATGGAAGCTACCATTACATCAGTAGTGTTATTTGAGTCTAGCTACATATATGCTGGAGTAACCTCATCAGGTATATCTACAAGATACAAAATGACGAAAGGTACAAAAAACCGAAAATACGTTTCCTTTTTTAGACAAATATTTGTTAAATTTTTGGATTCTGTAACATGAATCCGGTAAACGATCCAAACCAGGGTAAATCTTGGATACCACATTTTATTTGCAATACTTGTGGTTCAAGTGGTTCAGTTTCACTACTTTTCGATGTCTCAATGATATGGGGGAGCAGATAACTGTCACTTTTGCTTGACATCCCTTCTCCCTCCGGTATGGTACACAGAGAAAAAAAAACTGAGTCTGGTATACAGATACGGATGAAAAAATTGGTGGAATGGTAGTAGACTATTCGGAACCTTCAACATCACAAGATTCCGATTTTTTGAGTGGAAATGAAATCAGCAACAAATTCAATTGACTTTGATTTGTCGACAGATAAATCAGAACTACTAGGATCAGGGCCCAAACAATGGAATTTACTATAACCGGATATTAAAATTAGTTAGACTTCATGCCACATTTTAAATCGAAAAACCAACTTGTTGCTTGTTATGACTTCAATGGTTAGATAAACCCTTTGAAGATTAAACACAATACGCAGGACATCAGACTCTCCACAGGCTCCTCGAAGCTTAATTTAAAGGCCATACTTCTTCACAACGGCAATACATAAAAGTAATTCTAGATATTCTGTATATTGCCATATACAGAGCACAAGTGACATATCTGTGGAAATCTGATAGTCATTGCTTTATTGTTGGGTATGCAATTGGGCTACTGCTGTTTCTTATGCGAGTGGGACATTACATTACATTACATAAAAAAGGATTGGACTCCAAGACCAAATCTGCGCCCCGATGAAAAGAACGTCATATATCCTTCACTAGTTGAATCCCAAGAAACTCTTCTCCTCCGATTACATATTAACTAACTTTTTTATAATAACTACTATTCAAAAACTCTGTCGACGCTCTTAATAAAAACGTAAATTTACGCTACTAAGCGATGCTAAAGTAAAAGAAGGAATCTAAATCGGTCCTAAAATTCGAGAGATTCTATCATCACTGGCTTAATTCAACCGTCGAAGAATTTTGTCCGCCTCAACCACTTTACATAAAGACAAAATGCGAATGAATTTCATGATCTATCTAAGCAAATTATAAAATTCAAAACGAATTTCATTTATCAGAACTATGGAAAAGAAAGGCACAGGCAAAATGTTCCAGAAACTTATAGAGACTATACTGAATGGTATTTTCATATCCTGGAAAATATATTCTATCTCTGACAACTAGAACTAAACTGGTAGGATTACAAGTGCCTATCCAAATTACTGGCACAATTATCAAAACTCACTGACCACACCACATAGACGAGGTCATGCTCATTATAAGGTAAAATCCAACCAGATAGGGTGTAGAATGTTGCACCACATACCTATTCCCTATATGACTGAAATGACAACACTATGCGGGCGTCTAGTTAATAGAAGATCTCTTTTGCCAAGTCCGAGACTTGTACCTTCATAAGTAAAATGTATCAGAAAGCCGAGCAGCCGGTAATTACATAATTAACACTTTAAAAAATTATAGTAGAAGCGCGCAAATGCGCATTCCTGAATTTTAATTTCATTAAGACTCAGGGGGAGATGTAAATGAACTGGTGGAATCCCATTTCATTTTCGACGAAAATAACAAAACGAACATGTGAATTGAAGATCTAGGCTCATTCGTGTTTCGCACAGCTCAAGTTACTGAACCTGATAAACCGGGCGACAGCCGACAGGCCACCACGGTGTGGTGTAGCCGCAAAGCGGAACCAACTCCTCATCTTAACACGAACTTCCATGTGCTACCTACCTGCCTAGTGCTTAGTGCCTAGTGCCTAATGCCTGCCTAGCTATGTGGCCCGCGTAGCTAATGATGAAATTTGTATTTTTAATCATTTGGAACCTAACCTGATGCGTTCAGCCAGTATTCAGCGTTCAGCGTTCCTTGATCCTCATATCTACCATCGACTCGCTTCGATGTGCAACTCAAATCGAAATCCGAATCTCTCGACTTACTTTCACTTTGGATGATATAATTAAACGAATTCAGAATTTCAAACGAGCCTCGCTAGAATTCTTAGACTAGTTTATGTTCAGCGATTTACATGTAAATGTTGCATTAGCCTGAGAAAACTAAAGACGTTCAAATTATCAGCTTTTCGTTAAAAAGGAGAATGGGAAGAACATTCTTGTTATGAGGAGAACCGTGTGACATAAAGTTCTCATGACATGACTGACTGCAAAGTGCTTGCAATTAATTTTCACTGAGGACGGCGCGGCGTCTTGAGGTTTGCTTCATTTCAGCAGAGTGGAGCAGAGTAGGCTAAATTAGAATCTTTCTTCAAGAAATTATTTTATCGCTATATAACGACTTATGCTGTCACATTAGAATCGCACAGTCCTAAGAGTTTTGAATTTTGGAAACAGTTTAATCAACGTAGGAAATAATTTAGCAAGTATTAGATACTATGCCCATTTGTCTAAATATTAAATATGTAGTAGAAAGTGAGTAAGCAAATGTACAAATGTTGAAAGCGCTGCAATACATAATAAAATAGCGAAAAAGTGGCATTTCGGGATTTAAAAGCTTTTGCTTGATATCCAAGTGCCGGCCGGTAGGAAAGGACGGCGCACAGACAGTTTCATTAACGCGGAGAATGCCGCAATTAGCACAAAAGCTTTCGTGAGGGAATTACGTGTTAAAATGCATTTGTCTGGAGAGAGCTTTTAAATGGAGGTCACCGGTGACCCCATGGCTTTCAACGTGTTAAAAATGACGTTCACATTAAAAAATTTTTATGCTTTCCATGTTACATGCATATCTGTGATCATCCATTGGAAAAAATTTTAAAGAATTAAAAAATGCTTTTAACAATATTTGTTCGTTTTCTGAAAATTTGCTGAGTGATTTTAGCTGTGATATGTCAAGCAGTTGAAGCTTGTAAGAACATACAGTGAAAATCAAAACAAAATGATCCCTTGCAATAGGGGTCGGCAACCTTTTCAAAAGGAAAAGCCATTTCTTAAAAATATATCAACCAAAAAATTAAAAGAGCTGCAAGAGATAAATGAAAATAGGTTGAATTTATATGACTTTACTCGAACCTTTATTTTATTAATACTAGGAGATCCCTGTGCAATTGCACAAATTGAAGGTATATGAGTGACAAAACGTTTTTATATGTTTCCTTAATTTGCACCTTAAATTTCAAAGCGCGTTTTTTTAGAGGTTTCCCCCGTAGGCCTGATCCTCCCATGCAAGGAAGCAGTGAAAAGGCACCTGCAAAATATTTTACCATGCAGAATAATGAAAAAAGTTCCAATAAATCCATGTATTGCATACTTATCGGTGGCAAACACCAAAGTTACCCAGGAACGCAACCCCAAACTGATGTGGATCAGTGTTGCCATTATGAAATTTCAAGAAAAGCTCGATGAAACTTCATATAAAAAAAGTGACTGAAATACGGAACCGGGAGCTTTCTTTGTATAATTAATATATAGATAACGTGATATGATAAAAAAAAAAGGTTGCAAGCTAGTTAAAGAGGCGCATGCTGCGCGCGAGCCGCGGGTTGCAGACCCGTGCCTTACAAGATCAATGAAATTCAAATTCTAAGTATGGCTTGTCCGGATGGGCAGACAAAAGTAAAAGATTAATTACTAGAAGCCATTGAGTCAAAGTGGTTCGCAATCTACGGCATAATCAGCAATGTCTGTCAAGAAAGAGATGAGTTCCTTGTCTGCGACTAAAGACTGATGGAAAGTCTCAATGGATATAAGTGATGAAAATTGGAACGAAAGTCTGTAGAAGGCTCCTAAAGAGTATATTAACAGAATTGCTCTGTATTTTTCTTTAAAAACAACTTCAATATGGATTTCGTATCCTGATGTGTGTGCGTTGATATGGGCGTGTGCACGTGCATGTATATGTGTACTTGTTTTTAAGATTATGGGAGTAGGGGATCAGTTGACACAAGGGCTATGTTGACACAGTGTAAGTTTGCCAGATTTTAACGACCTGTACCTCGTGCAGAGATTGAATTTAACGTTACTACCACTTCGGGTAGACGGCAGAGACTAAACTATTAAGGCAGCGATACCAATCCAGCAGAAAGATCAACCAGAGAGGCAAAGCGGATACAAAAGAAGACGATGAGATTGCCAATGCACTTGGATCCTACGGCACAAAAACTTTGAAAATTCTAAAGTTGGTGACCAAGTCTCATTACATATATGTAATCGATAATCGGTAAAATTTAGGGATATCGCTTGTGA
>QYTT01092308.1:0-12159 GCA_006980735.1 Dasypogon diadema | reverse complement strand
AATTAATTTTCACTGAGGACGGCGCGGCGTCTTGAGGTTTGCTTCATTTCAGCAGAGTGGAGCAGAGTAGGCTAAATTAGAATCTTTCTTCAAGAAATTATTTTATCGCTATATAACGACTTATGCTGTCACAATAGAATCGCACAGTCCTAAGAGTTTTGAATTTTGGAAACAGTTTAATCAACGTAGGAAATAATTTAGCAAGTATTAGATACTATGCCCATTTGTCTAAATATTAAATAGTAGAAAGTGAGTAAGCAAATGTACAAATTTCTCTATGGAATTGATGTTGTATTTGATGTTTAAAGCGCTGCAGCACATAATAAAATAACGAAAAAGTGGCATTTCGGGATTTAAAAGCTTTTGCTTGATATCCAAGTGCCGGCCGGTAGGAAAGGACGGCGCACAGACAGTTTCATTAACACGGAGAATGCCGCAATTAGCACAAAAGCTTTCGTGAGGGAATTACGTGTTAAAATGCATTTGTCTGGAGAGAGCTTTTAAATGGAGGTCACCGTTGACCCCATGGCTTTCAACGTGTTAAAAATGACGTTCACATTAAAAAATGTTTATGCTTTCCGTGTTACATGCATATCTGTGATCATCCATTGGAAAAAATTTTAAAGAATTAAAAAATGCTTTTAACAGTATTTGTTCGTTTTCTGAAAATTTGCTGAGTGATTTTAGCTATGATATGTCAAGCAGTTGAAGCTTGTAAGAACATACAGTGGGAAACAAAACAAAATGATCCCTTACAACAGGGGTCGGTAACGTTTTCAACAAGAAGAGCCATTTCTTAAAAATATGTCAACCAAAAAATGAAAAGAACTGCAAGAGATAAATGAAAATAGGTTGAATTTATATGACTTTACTCGAACCTTTATTTTATTAATATAACGCGATAGTTAGATATGATAAAAAAAGGTTGCAAGCTAATTAAAGTTAAAGAGGCGCATGCTGCGTACGAGCCGCAGGTTGCGGACCCGTGCCTTACAAGATCAATCAAATTCAAATTCTAAGTATGGCTTGTCCAGATGGGCAGAAAAAAGTAAAATTGGTAGATTAATTACTAGAAGGCATTGAGTGTTGGACTAATCAAAGTGGTTCGCAATCCACGGCATAATCAACAATGAAAGAGATGAGTTCCTTCGCTCCGGCTATGGTCCTTAATCGCTGGATTAAGTCAGCGATTATTATTACAACAAAAGACCCCGCACAAAAACAGCAGAAATGTCCTTTCGGTCAAATTTCTTGAAACTCCGGAATATAATTCGTTGTGTCAGACGTGATGAAAATTGGAACGAAAGTCTGTAGAAGGCTCCTAAAGAGTAAAATAACAGAATTGCTCTGTATTTTTCTTTAAAAATAACATAAATATGGATTTCGTATCTGTATGTGTGTGTGTTAATATGAGCGTGAGTGCGTTTATGGATGTTTACTTGTTTTTAAGAATATGGGAGTAGGGGATCAGTTGACACAAGGGCTATGTTAACACAGTGTATGTTTGCCAGATTTTAACGACCTGTACCTCGTGCAGAGATTGAATTTAACGTTACTATCACTTCGGGTAGACGGCAGAGACTAAACTATTAAGGCGGTGATACCAATCCAGCAGAAAGATCAACCAGAGAGGCAAAGCGGATACAAAAGAAGACGATGAGATTGCCAATGCACTTGGATCCTACGGCACAAAAACTTTGAAAATTCGATAGAGAATTTCCTGAGAAACAGGTGCCAAGAAAGTTGGTGACCAAGTCTCATTACATATATGTAATCGATAATCGGTAAAATTTAGGGATATCGCTTGTGACCCAAGCGAACCTGCAGCAAGGTAGGGCGACATCGGGAGCTTCTCTTTCGAACTGCTTAGAAACACTCAAACACAAGCCAACTAACATAGGGACGAAAAAGAACTCGAATACACCGGTCTACTTCGATATCCCTCGACCGATAATTACATTACCATTTTGCATTTCCAACCTAGTGGAATCGGAGATAACACCGATGAGTACAAGCAAAGAAATTATATCCATTTTTTGTGTATTCTAATATTATAAACTATATGAAACACAACAGACCGAATGAATAACACTAAAACGCTCAAAGCTCTATAGGGAAACCCCGACGACGCAAAGAACTAGCACGCTAGCCACGCTTTTCACAACATGATGATGTATTGTAGAAGAGAGCACGGCGTGTTTTTTACCATGTCCAGCCACGAATTTGTTGAGGCTATAACGCTACTATTGATACTGCCCAGTAGAAAATGTATTCATAACTTCATTAATGAAGTAATGGGCATATATAGTGTACATACATATATTCCCAACACATACATTTCCAACGCCAATAAATTTTAACCCTGGGATGCAATGGGAAATTCATGGATTACTCTTTGGTACATTATTCTTTCATTAATTCATTGAAGAAAATTTGACGGAAAAGGCAACGTTCTATTTAAGTATTCAATTTTTATTGCCATTCTATTTTGTTAATTTGTTCTGATTGAAATCTGAGAGAATTGAGAAACAATTACAAATGAGCAAAAAAGTGCAATTTTTTCTTTGTACAATACCTTTTGCATGCTCTGTGACCTTACCCTTTTCATTACCATGTCATTAATGCTAGCGATTTTCATTATTCTTCGGTAAATTTATTCATTACCGTATTTGTTAATGGGTCGCTTTCCTGTTTGGTGTATGACCTGATAGCTCTACATTAGGATATGACTGTGTGCTTAAAAGCTCCTTCCTATAAATCTTTTCAGTTTGTATATCAACCATCGTGAGAGTTCTAAGCTTATCTGAACAATCAGTGCCTGGAGAATTTCAGTTACAAACGTTCGAGTGATGCACTTCAGTTTCAGATGTATATAAACCTGTGTTAGTTTCGATTTGGAATATACCCAATCTATCTGACAGAATTGGTCCATCTTTTAAAATTTTCCCTACATGAAGACGTGAACCTTTATAGCAGAGAACAGGGATTACATACACAATACTACCGTTAAATTAGAATGGCTGAGCAACACACCAGTTACACAAGGAGAATTGTAATTTTGTTTTGAAATTCGCTTTCTGGCTGGAACCATGCTACTAAGGCAACAGCATTTAGAGGCTTCGAAATATAACGACTATTGTGCCTTATAACTTTTTAGATGTCAAAAGTGTCCAGTCCTTCACGTTCAGGTGCTCAGTTGATGAGAAATATGAAAAATGTGAAAGGTAGATTTCAATTTTCGAATAAGTACATTTCATAATTCGTGCAGAAACCACTGGTGTAATAGTTTACTGCGATACACGACGACACCACTGAAGTAGATTAGGCCCAAGTTTAATCAAAACTTAAGGAGTTCGCATAAATCAAAGATTACCACAGAAATCTTACAAGTGAACTATGTTAACTCTTCCTACGTTTTGCTCTACCTCGTTCTGCAAATAATGCAATCACAGAAGCGATATGACAGAGATTAATGGTCCTAAATTTATGGAAAAATCTACAGTGTTCCACTGGATGTTTGTTACTCCGCGGTTGCATAAGTTGGTATTACTCTAATGTGAGTCATGTTTCACCGGGGGAGGGCGTTTGGCAAATTATCGAACTGCCAGTGTGGGTTAATTTATGGTATTTACACGGACAAATATGACAAGTGATATTGTGGCACTATTTAGTCTTAGATATCCGGTAGTGCGTTTATTGATATTCGTACTGCTGAATAAACAATTAAAGTAAACGGCACGCGTTTCAATTAAGTAAATGTTTACACGGTGTGCACTTGATCTTGCACTTTGCCACTGAAAGTGTGGGTCTCGTGTATATTTTGCTTTCCCGTTGGAAACGAGATCGTAATAATGTCGAATTGCCCATCACCTAAATGTTGATAAAAGCAATTTTTATTACCTGGAGAAAATATACGGTGCGCGGTGTACCTACCTATAACGACTTGTCATCTTCTGATTATGAATTCTGTTCTGAAGTGTTGGCAGAGTAAACATGTCAAAACCATGAATACCTGCAAATAATCGGCGACTCTAAGGTTTAACCTTCAGTTACAAGAACCTTGAATGGAGTCACATCATAATGCGCCGAGAACGTGGTAATTGAGGAACAAGAAGTTTGCTTAAAAATCTCAAGAGCAACGTGAGGTTTGTGGAGTTAATATCCAACGCAAATATCGGTGGATACGCGATCATAATTGAATACAAAATTAAAGGAATATATGACTGCAAATTTCACAAGCGACAGCCGTGCAATAACGCTGCAGTGAAAACTGATTAGAGGTACACGGGGGAGGCTGTTTATGAGTGTTCTGCTGGTGCGCCACATTTTACAGATCTACTCCGCCATGGCTGGGATCCGTACGTATCCAGTTGTGTTTCTCGATCACTTTATTTCCAAACAGCTTGCTTAACTCCTCCGTTTCCTCTTTTAAGGTGATAAATGTCCAAATGGATTATGTACTTCACTTTTAATATTTTATGCGTACATTCTCTTCGCAGCTATCCAGGCAAAGACTCCGGACTTGATGAAGGAGGGCAGTCATAACAATCAGTTCCGAGTTCTCGACCTTAATGGTTCTTTGACATAATGAAATCTGGCATAAAATCTCTGCTCCTGTAACATTTACATTTTGCCTTAGACTGTGAAGTTTTCCATTGCAGAAATGTCATAAAATTGACGAAGAACTGTTGCACACTTGAATCAGAACGGGTCCACTTACGAGTGTCCTATTTACTTTAGTTGGGATTATTATGTCGTTTATAGCACAAGAGGCAATAGGTTCTGTCAGCCTGAAAGTGTAAGCGTTCCGCGCATTGAATTTTAGATTTATATGCATTTCATATCTGCAAATTCTGGTGGGCAGATTATTATATTATCCAATTGGGTCCTTAAAAAAGAGTTTTGAATTGTAGCACAAAGTATGTGTGTAGCGAGCGGTGATATTCATGATTCTATCATGGATTTGTGGTTACCACAAAGATGTTCATTATCTTGTAATGTCGTGACCACATTCTACATAGACAATCATTTGTTCTTCTTTTTTCCGCTTCGGATTTCATAGAAATGATCTGAATGATGGGATATCTTTTTTTTTGCGTGGACGTATTGTACTTCACATTCGGGATTTCCACATAGGTCATTTCTTATTTCAGCAAAAAGAGAGGAAAACTAAAAGTTACACACACATTTACTTATCTAATTTTCTAGTAAGCAGAAAAATTATCTGAAAAGTAACAAGATATTAAAATTATTTCGACGCACTGTCATATAATAGGTGTACAAAACCATAGGAGACACCAATTTTATCTTACACTAGGTCTTGCTATTAAACTCAAAAACAAAATCAGATGGTATCAAGGGTATATGTGGTATAAACACTGTCTACCCTTGAGAACATCCAGTCAAAATTGTGGTCTCAATAGCATTAAGATCCAAAACGTTTGTAATGCTGTTACAAAGTTTTGGTGAGCGCAGCTTTCGTAGTAACATCACTGGAGCACCCATTCTTTGGAAAAGTTAATGGATTTGGAAGCCAGGCGACTTTAGAATCTTTCTAAATTCTACTGGACAGCGAACAGCGTCACCGATGCTTACCACTGAATCTATCGATTTGTATACAATTTCTGTACCTTCGAATAATTTTAATAACACGTCATTAACAATGGTAGCTTGTCCGTTTTTAGAGGCCAGGGTAGAATATTCACACGTTTGCGAAAAATATGAACAATAACTTAAAGTTATAGCGTAAAACTGAGATGTCGATTCAAATTAAGTAGTTCAGTTTGTTTTTCTTTTTTGCTTCATTTTTGTTTTAAATTCAAATCAATTTATTTATGCCAATGGCCGAGCGGGCTGACGCGCATGTCTGTAGATTTTCTGCTCTTTAGGCGTGGGTTTTAATCCTGCAATTCTACTGACGAGTATTGTGTTTGCGAAGCCACTGGGATGTTTCATACCGAAAATTATGGGTCATTTGCAACATTTGTCAGGTTCGAATTTCCCAATCTCCTCTTCCCTAATTTCCCTCCGCCTAAGCTGTGTTATCTGCACGATAGGGTTGTCTCTTGTGATCAGGCAATACCTTGTAGAAATTGCAGTTAAAGAAAAAAGGAATGCTCAAGGCGGATGCTTTATCGGAATTCGATGAATAGAACTTGCTCAAAGGTCAAAGGCAGGGCTGACAAATGCCCTTTATGCATAAGTTCCATAGAAATGTTAACCATGATTAGAAGAATTCACCAAGGTATTATGATAAATCACCTTTCCCAAAAACTCTTTAACGTACTTCAACTGCGATTCTGTTCACTTTTTAAGAGAATATGTATACTTTAAAAAAATCCGTCTTTGATTATTAACATTACTTTAATTTGTTTAAATTTATTTTATCTCAAATATTTATTACATTACCACTCTTGCCTAAAATTATTTCTCAAATACAGACGACATGAATATATAAAAAAAATATATAAAAAATTGTCTGTAATTTAATCCCCATGTGGTTAAAATTTAGTTCCTTCCTACCGATATTGATATAATTTTCCATGATACAGACACGCGCTACAAATTACTTGTTTAATGGAGTTATATGACACCTCAATTGAAACTTATTGCCACACGCCGATTACAAGTCTCCCAAAAAAAACTCACCCTTCTTGATAGACATCTGAAACATCTGTCCGAGAAAGAATTTTAAAGGATTCTGAGCGCAAGGAAGTCGAGATATTATATTACACTGAAATGGATATTAGTGTAGATTACTCGCATAAGGGTTCAAATTTACGTCAAACTGAAATCGTCTGATTAAGGCTATAAAATGACAAGTATTTATATTTTAGATATATCATATCAATGGATACAAATCCTTCAGATTTATAGCAGTTTTTATTTTTATGGGGTGTATTTTTTTGTTTAACCTTACAATTTCGATTGAGGAATGATATATTCCATCATTCAGATACACCTATGCAAATACGCGATATAAGCTTGAGGAATGGAAAATTCCGAATTTATGAAAACTAGTCAACAGATAATAGACACTAGGAGTGTGTTCATCTTAAAAAAATGATTACTGAAAGATAGGTTAGGCACTGTACATTAGTATTCATGAATTCTCTAATAATAGCATCTGGAAATTTGATAGTAAAACCATCCTAGTTGTCAGAATGTTGGAGGAGACATCAAAAAGACCTCCACATAATCATCTGCCATTTCTTCTGTTTACCTTTTGATTCTGGTCGGAATTTTCACCTTGTACAGTAATAATTTTGTTCAGAACAGTAGTTGTTCTTTTGTACGCGCCCATATGAACCGCCCCATTTCCTTGTCCCATACGACTTTGCCCTGAAACACTGAGATTTTTGGTAAAGGCCCTCATGGATAATTTCTTCACCGAACCATTGAAGAACACACGGTAATGAACAATTTCACCGTAGTTACTATCAATGACAGGGTAATGCAAAGGATAGGGTAACAGAGAATGTTAATGATTGGGTAATGCAAAGGATATTGTACCAGGAGAATATGCATTTATTTGAATTTTGAAAGAAAACTCCCGGATGCTTATTAGAACAAGGAAACAAAATGCAGTGACCATAAAAATTTAATTCAGCGCAATCAAAATCTTTTTTTGTTAGTTACTTTATTTACATGTGCACATATTTTATAGGTTTGATAAAGCGAATATAACATATTAAAGCTTTCAGACAAAGGAACAGAAAAGAATGGCAACAAAAATTGAATACTTAAATGGAACCTTATTTTTACCCTTACTGGATCAATGAAAGAATAATACACTAGAAAGTAATTCATCAAATTCCCATGGTATCTCTGTGTTAAAATTCATTGATGTTGGGAATGTATAGTAGTATACAAATGTTCATTACCTCATTAATGAAGTAATGAAGCGAATACAGCATATTAATTCAAGAAAATAAAAAGCTAGATATACACCGAAAAGAAAACTTAAACAGAAGTCATAAACTCACTTTATATCAACAAAGTGCATTGGTTCTTTGCGCAATGTTTTATTTCAATTAAAAAGCTATCAGGATTTTTGCCATTGCGTTCAAGTTTCGTCTATGATATTTTGTCACTTACCATTTGACTCTTAATAACTGCACCCAGCTAAGAGGATAAATTGCTGGTAGCAATTGCGCGTGGAAAAAAATCAAAAAATCTCATAGCAGGCTAACAAAGCGACATCAACATTGTGGCTATACCCTGGCCAGGCTTTTATGGCAATCAAGAGGTCCGTCTATTTAGTGCTCCTTTTAAAATTTATGTTCTCGCCCTCATTCTGCACTATCAGAATTCGAAAGAGCCATATGTGAACGTCTCATTATTTTGGCGACGGTATGGCTGATTTAATTTATTTACGGCTGGCAGGCAGACACAGGACTTGCCGTAGTTCAAGGTATATCGCTTTGCGCCAAAACAAACCAAAAATAACTTTGGGAAACAGCAGAAAGAACAAACCCTAGCCTAGTATTGCAGTGGCCATTAATGCTAAATCTAATCACATCTGAAGCAACCACGTGTTTTGAACATGCTTTGACGCAATGGTAAGTGTGATGAAAATTTTAAGAGCTGCACCACTATAAATTAATCAGCGAGAACATATCGAGAGGTGTGAACCGATATGCGTACACTCTGAGTCACGGTGGCTGTTCGAAGGCGACACCTCCAATATAAAATTTAATTACTTTCTGCCCTCCTCGACCGATATTTTCGCCATGGCGCTTTACTTACCATAAAATTTCCAATTATTTAGCAAACTCTAAACACGTTTATGGAAATTAGTGACTAATGTACCTATCGATCACTTAATAGCGTTTGTCCATCATTCTGACTACACAATGTCTAGCCCCCGATTCTATATTTGATGTGGGATCGAAAACAAGGCTTGTTTCCATCTGCTGCAGACACTCGAATATGCTTAGTATGTGTGTAATTCGCCAGTGATTTATAGAACACATTTAGGGCTGACAGCCGCTTTAATGATCCTTGTTTTTGAAGTCTTGCCAAAATGATGATCTCGCTCGGCAATTTTGCACGCTCATGCTCAATTTATCTAGTTTAATGTACAATTTGTCGAATAGAATGATGTTGGGAGGAATTTTCTTACCTTTTCCTTGGGGAATTGAAAACGAAAAAACCCAGACATTTAGAAGAAAGTCTATTCAAAAATAACTCAAAATCTTTAGATCATCAGACTCAAAAAATATATATGACTGTCGGTTGGAATCACTTTTTGACATTTTTATTACTTTGTAGGAAGCAAAGATTGTACTGACTTCCTGTAAGCTCAAATTTAATAATATCTTGTTAAAAATCTAGGAAACAAACTGTTCTGACATCACTTAAAAAAAGAAAGATCAAGTGATCTTTGATAATGAAAAGCTACAATCGACGCTCAATTCCAATAAAATTGAGTCATTACCAGTGGTTGGAACATTCTGTTGACATCAGAATGGTTCTCAGAAAGATCCATAAAATGTACGTTTAAATTATCTTTTAGTGGTTTAGGAATAGATGGATCTCTTCACCTGCTTTATAGCTCTCACAAAAGGTTAGAGAAAACACGAATCAATTTACATTGGTATTTCTCTTGTGCACCTTTGTTCCTTAATAAATAGAAATCGTCGCCACAAATTTGTGGGTTTTAAATTATTATTACTCGATTTGTATTAATCTTCTAAGCGTCGTTATTTTTTTTATTTACCTTATTATGAGGAAAAACAGAAGCTTTCTTTATGTAATCTCTATATCTAATAAATGCAAACAACTAAGAATATCATCTGTAATTATATAAAATACGCATGATCCTTTTTTACTGTCAAGTACCCAATATTTCGGAGAGATTACGGAAGTAGTCATTCATAGTGTATGAGTCAAAAAGCTGCAATGAAAATTTTAGAGAAAAATTGTGTAAAATGTTTGAAAAAAACAGGAACCTTTGAAGACATGTTGTTCTTTTGGCGCTATGATAGGACAAAATGACTTTCCTATCTTAAGAATAGCAACTTCCTGTAGCTCGGTAAGTGTTGAGAATAGACTCCATTGATATATTTTGTTTTGTACATTTCAACCTCTTCCCATTTATTACTGGGCACCCAGGTAAGATAAATACTTAGACTATGCATTCCCAACACAATGAATTGTAACACTGGCATGTTAACGGAAATTCATGAATTACTCTTTGGTAAATTATTCCCTTATTGATTCATTGATGAAAATGTAAGGGTAAAATAAGGTTGTTCTCATAAGTGTCCGAGATTTTTCGCTCAGAATTAAGAAACAAGTGAACAGGAAAAGACAAATTTCTCTGATACAATACCCCTTGCATTACCTTGTCATTAACATTTTCGCATACCTTACCTTTTGCATTAACCATTGATGCTAGTAAATTTTATTATTCTTTGATGAAATTATTTATTACCGTGTTTATCAATAGCTCGATTTCCTTCTGGGATATTCAACGTTTCGTCGATACCAGACCCATCTACAACTTAATCAACTCCACGAAAAGGAGGAAGGAAAAATCTCATAGTCTATGAATTGTGTGTCTTGATGTCACCACATCGAGTGAACAAAAAGCGGCCATTGTACTGACGTTCCAAAACTCGGTCGTGATATAGAAGAAGCAACCAGTAAACTAGCCGTTCTTGAAAAACTTTATTGTGAAATTTAAGTGTGTGAGATTCGACCTTACTACAGCAAATATATGGTCAAGAAATGAAGCTTGCATTTTTTTGGAGCAGAAGATGGAAAAGGATTTATTTTTGTTAGCTTGTCATCATTATATTGTGGAAATTATGTTAGAAGCAGTAGTACTTTAGCTCCTTCAAGTGGAGCTAAAAGCTCATTCAAAAGGGAACCGCTAGCATACTTACGTCGTGACTTATTGCATAAATAAGACACTATGTAGCCATGTGTATTGTAAAATTAATATTGACCCTTTTTCAATGGATTTCATCTTTTGCATAGCTCTGAGCAGACTTTATTACATCTTCGTTCGTTTCTTACAACATGCAATGCTAAAATTAGAACACTTCATGAACCATAACTGGAATAGATCATCTACCTCCTATGTTTAATTCGTGTAATATGTTTCAAATCAAATTTTATGCCATCATTACACTAGTTAGAACGTTCTAGTTCAAATTAAGATACTACGGCAACTGTTCAGCTCGATACGATAAGACTAATAGGACAGGTAATTAGCGCCAATTTTAAAAGTTTTCGTTATCCATTTCAAAGTTCTTTTATAATGAAAAAACACTAAAATTACTGCACCAGTTAATCTAATGGCACTTTTGAAATTGTCATTTAAATGGAAGTTAATTATAATAAGTACCAACTAAAAGCAAAAGGAATTTTAAGTTGCAAATTTGAATGTTAAATATCGCCTTTACTAGTGGCACCGAAGTGAAAAACACATGTCTCAGGCAAATAATCTCGTAATTTGCGATTCTTGTCCAAGGGGAGGAAGAGTACATCGGCACTACATTTATAATATAAACAGAGGTGGCTGCATATACTCTATTGACAGTTTTCGATTCTATTAGTCATAAATTTGCGATATTATTGCGATAGGTGAAGTAAAGTGAATCTGTGAAATTGTACGTTTACCTGAACAAGCTTCAGAGTGTTGTTTTCTTCGTGTTGATATCGAGTGAGCAAAACTATTAGCGATATGGCATGCAAGTGCACAAGAAATTTTCTGATAGACGTATCTCACATTTTTCGAAAACAGTTATAAGTTAATCAATAGCACCTGGTAGCTACCGCCTACTATATGACTGGAATAGGTCGAGAATGTGGTCGTGTAATGGAAGAATTCATCATTTCGCAAAAGTGCATTGGCGATGGAGGAGAGTCTCCACTTGAGGATTGTATTTGCATACAGTTACTTAGATCTGTAGGTTATAAGAAATATTAGCTGAAAGTTTTCACTCCCCTTACTTTCTTTTTTTCTCCTTTTGCATACTTGAAAACTTTTACTAAGACACCGGTGTAGTTAAGATTTTTCACCGATTGTAGAGTTTTGATTGATCGTTTCTTTCTGTAAGATTTGGGTAGTAAACGCCAAGAATTTTTTACAGAAGTTTTTACAGAAATCTAGAGACATTTCACTTACGAAATTAAGTTTACTATCGA
>QYTT01092304.1:11155-38120 GCA_006980735.1 Dasypogon diadema | reverse complement strand
TTGTTGCCTCAACATATTAACTCTACAGCTGCACCATCTTACATCCAATAGATGCAGTTAAAATTATGAAAGTTTTCGAAATCTCCAGCGCGAAAGTAGAACTAGAACCTACTTTTGCGCTGGCTCCCAGCTCCAAAGTGAAATTTTTAAAGAGATAAAAGATACAACTCTGTCGAGTGAAGCGTGGAGACAGAAAATAATCTGCAACTCCACGCTGTATTGGAAACGCGCCTTAACTCTAAATCTCACTCTAAAGCTTTGTAGAAATTGAAGAAATTGGTAGGTCCTACTGTATCAAACATTTGATATCTCCCTGTCGGCTGGTCCCAAGAATGAGTTATTTTCCTACAAGAAAACGAGAAATTCGTTTTCTCTCTTTCACTTCTCTTTTGCATTAGATCTCAGTTTCTGGGGCCATATTAAGCTGGCCCACTCAGTAGTCAACCACCTAATGACCTAACCACCACACATTGACCAGCAGGAACGAACAACAACGGGGTAGTTGCAGCAGCTTATGCATGTTGCTTAAAGTCTAGTAATAACCAAATACAATATAAATGCAGGGAAAGAGAAGGGCAATTATGAATGAATTTTTCTAGGAAGTTGTGACTTTTAATTGTGGTGTACAAAATTTTAAAAGAAATATTTATTTCCAAGGAATATTTAGATATATAATATATATAATTTTCATACTTTCGAAATTCTCGGTGGGGCCCGGCCCCGGTGGCCCCATTAGGGGAGCCACTGTGGCGACTTGCGACTATCTGTGCAATAGCTTGGTTGCAGTAAACGCATTTGTAAGGTTTAATACTTTGAGGTATCCTTACAATTGCTTGATTGCAGTAAATGCATTTGTAAGGTTTAATATTTTGTTTATTGTGCACCTAGCAACCAGTCACTTTGTGCAGGTCTTTGCTAACGTCCTTCCGCGTAGGCGGTTTTAATTTTTTGTTCAAGAAAAAAAATGAAAATATTTTTTAAGTCAGTTTTAAAAAATTTTGCTCTCCTCAGAACACCTTGTCGGCTTCTAGGGAAATAATAATTAGGAGTATAAGTTTGTGTTTAATAAATAGTTTAAAAAGTATAGATTATAGTAAACAGATTTATGTTTTGACTGAAGAGTGTTAATTGGCCTAAAGTTTAAACTGCAAGAATCGAATAAAGGCAATTTGTTTCAAGAGTTTCTTTTTCCTTCCCGAGTTAAAAGGATTTGTGAAGAAGTGACCATTTGCGGTGCTTAAATGATTTATTTTGAAGACGGTGAAGACTAGGTGGCACTGTTCCCAGGAGAGAGAGAACAGTTAATCTTTGGTGTAGTTTGGAAGAAGGACGTATTTTTGCCTCAAGATTTAGTCAGGCAGATCCTGCCACAACTACACCACCCCTGTTCGGTCGTGTGTTATTGTAACAAAAATAATAGAATCAAATGGATGTCAAATATCTATAGTGTATCGATGAATCCTACAGTAAACTTGGAAATTAAAGTGGACAAGAGGGATGGAAGTTAACACCGTTGCTTGCGTTTCATTAATCAATGTCAGAGATTATAGAGATAAGTTTTATGAGTTAAAATTAAAGAAATTCAGAGGTTAATATAAAAACTATTTCAGATTCTCCCATAGAAGTATTTGGAAAGCTAATAGTGAAAGTGCAGTTTTTGGATGTAGTTGATTTGCTGGAGCTTGATGTGGTCGATAAAGATAACCTCAACCTACTATTAGGGCAGTCTTGGCTGAAAACTGTGTTGAATTAGAATTGGACGGATTAGTAAAGTGCGGTATATTAAAACCTATAAAACATAGTGCATGGGCTTCTACCATTATCTGTGTACCTAAACCAAACGGAGACCTCAGAATTTGTGTGAATTTTA
This sequence comes from Dasypogon diadema, assembly GCA_006980735.1. Classification (NCBI taxonomy): domain Eukaryota; kingdom Metazoa; phylum Arthropoda; class Insecta; order Diptera; family Asilidae; genus Dasypogon; species Dasypogon diadema. The sequence goes on along the minus strand of QYTT01092304.1, from coordinate 36,250 downwards.
AACCAACGGTAAATAAATTTATAAGTTTAGGACATTAGCCACTGCCGCAAGCAGAGGAAATTTTTGCAAACTTAGCGAATTGTAATTATTTTTGCGTACTAAATTTAACAGGTGTATATCAACAACTTTTCCTATCAGAGACATCTCAAAAGTTTATGGTTATCAACACACGGGGTCTTTTTCCCGCCATTTTTCAAGAAGTTACAGACAAAATAATAAGCGCTTACATAGTACTCAGAGTTATTTAGATGATATTCTTATTGGAGGGACAACGATAGAAGATTGTAGAAATGCGTTGTTTAAAGTTTTAAAAAGATTGAACGAATGTAATGTAAAAATAAATCTTGACAAGAGTATCTTTTTGTCAAATACAGTGAAATATTTAGGACACATCTTAGAGAAAAATAAAATATACCTCAACCCAAAAAAAGTGCAGGCTATCATTAATATTCCTTCACCAAAAGATGTGAAGCAATTACAGGCCTATTTGATTCTTAAATATTTATCGCCGATTCATTTCGAACCTTTTAGCGGAATCGGTCGAGTTATATATGTACATTATTAAAAAGTTCTTCAAAATTTATCTGCAGCGAAAAATGTCGATTAGCTTTTGAAAGGCCTAAAGAGGTATTGTTTAATAATTAAGTATTAAAACTGTTTGACCCCACCAAACCTATAGAGATACCAACGGATGCTAGCCCTTATGGAGTAGCGGGAGTTATCTCCCACATAGCAGAAGGTGAGAAACGCCCCGTTGTTTTTGTTTGTAGTACTCTCTCACCGCCGGAAAAAACTACTCCCAATTACATAGGGAAGTCCTAGCCATTATTTTCAGTGCAGTTATGGTAAACCATTCATTTCATATAGGTACAGATAATGCGGCTATAAAAGAAATTTTTAATCTACAAAAAAGTCTGTCTTCAGTAGCAGCCGTTCGAATACAGCGTTGGGCTATCGCTATATATTTGTCCATATTTGACTATAAGAGAGTATATCGGTCTAGCCATAAAATGGCAAATGTAGATGTACTCTCACGGTTACCTTTAAATACAGAAATTGAACCCATTATTATTAACACAATCAATTATTTCGAAGATGCCCCAGTAAGTATTGAAACGATCAGATAAGAGATGTCCAATGACAAATTATTATTGCAAGTGTACAATTGTGTAAGTTCCGGTGGGTTTACATTAAATGACGTTAACAAACGGCCTTATTATACGGTAAGAAATTGTTTAAACATCGAAAATAACTGGAAGAGAGTGTATTAGAGGTTTTATATAACAATCATTGTGGAATGGTTAAAATGAAGCAAATAGCGCGGTCTTACGTATGATGGCCGCACATAAATAAAAATATTGAAGATTCCGTAAATTCTTGCAGTATATATAAACAAACTCGGGATGTTCCCAAAGAAATTGTTGATACAACCTGGCCTAAATGCGATTTCCCATTTTAACGGGTACATTTAGATTTCTTTTCTATTGAAAGTCACACTCTTTTAATAATAGTAGATGCTTTTAGTAAATATGTTGATATTTCAGTTATGCAGGGAACTTCTGCACTTTTTCTAACGAAAAATTTTTCTAGTTACGGTCTTCCTGCAAGTTTGGTGACAGACGATGGGCCTCCATTTACGTCGTCCGAGCCTATCACCCTCAATCGGATGGTCTCGCGGAAAGGGGAGTGCGAAGCGTAAAAAAAGACTTTAAAAAAGTTTTTACTGGGAAAAGAAATGAATTTAACGCTACAACAAAGAATAAATAAATTTTTATTAAATTACAGAAACACGCCTCATGCAAGTACATCCAAAACTCCTTCTGAATTAGTGTTTTGTTATAAACCCAAGACAACTCTTGACTTATAAAATGAAAAAACTCAAAAAAAGAAGAATTTAAATTTGAGTCAGAATTATAAAGCAGTTAACGGTAGAAGTAAAACCTCTTTTAAACCTAAGAATGAAAAATAAAAATACATTTTTAATGAAGGTGACAGTGCTTTTTACAGAAATCACATTAAAAACACAATTAAACGGGTTCCATGTATGACTATAACTATAACTATGAAGAAGTTATCTAGATTACGTTATCTCATTAAACTCAAGACGTATATTGGGCTATGTAGTTCACCTAAATCAATTACGAAAGGATAAGTATAAAAATAAATTTAATTTTCATTTGATACCGAGCAGGAATAGTAACTCAAGTAATGATACGCTATCAAATAGTACAGAAAGAACTACTAATATGTCATTAAACCATAAGTGCAAGTACAGAAAATTGTAACATGTAGGGCATGTTGACCTGGCAACACATATTGGACCCTGAACATCAAAAGAAGAATATCGTTTATCCGTTGATTTCGGTTGTTGTGTGGTGTGTCGGCCGTATCTGTCACCGGATCAGCAGTCCCCCAAATTTTGATTTCATAGTTTAAGAGAAATAAACTTGAATTCAGTAATATCGGCCCGCGTTTTATTTATAACAGTCGGATCAAAATTCTTTGTAAAGTTATGGTAAATTGAAATTCAATTTACTTCATTCAACTTTAATTTTACGTCCGTAAAGCTGGCACCCCCACTTTGTCGAAAAAAAGACTTTTTCGCCTATAGTTATGAGCTAATTATGAGCTATTTTTGAGCGAAAACAAAAAATTCTTAATTGAGTTTCAAAAGTGGGGGTGCTATCTTGACGTCAAGTTAGTACCCGAACTACACTATAAAGTGAATTAGACAAGAAACAAGTATACAGTAATTTTGAGCTAATTAAGAGCTTTAAGAACATGTAAAACGAATTTACAAAATATGTTGATTTACAACCATGTGATAAAAGTACAACTTCAGTGACTCTATTCAATCTAGGAAATGTGAATGAAGTTCAGCTGGAAGCTATCTAAAGGTCATAAGGTTTTTCATCTCAACAGTTCGAATTTGGAGCCGCTACCCTTATATTGAAAATCATCCCTTACAGAAGAAGCACTTTATTTTAACGACTAGCAATCATTCCTTACAAAGCAAAAACAATTATTCTTACGACCAGAGAGCTGTAGACTGTAATGTAATATTTTTTATTACAAACTTTAAAACAAGAAGATTATTATTGATTTTTAAATGACCTGAAATTATTACCGTTTGCTTGTAAGAAAAACACGTTTTCGTTTTAAATAAACTTGTTTCGTTGGAATGTTATATGATTAAATTCATTTAAGTTTGCTTTTATAATACATTTACTTATTAATTATTTTTTCACGATAAATTTTTGTGTAATAAAGATATTCATTTCTAGCTATTTATTTTTTAAAAGATGATTTGACAAATTTAAGATATACTTTAACTTATTTAAAAGAAAAGAGATGCGATAACTAACGTTTGTTTTGATAAATTTTTAGAATTTTTAGATAGATCATCCGTCCATGTATCTTCTTCTTCTTCTACCAATTGCATTATAATGACAAGGTATGTCCTCAATGCTTTGTAGGTTTGTACTTACGGCGTTTTTAAAATTAATAATTCCCAGTAAAATGTATTCTTCTTCCATTAAGGACATTTTTAATGACTGTGGAATGTCCTTCAGTTTAATTCTTTTGACAGTGTGAGAGCTCATCAAAATGTCAATTATTATAAAAGAACCTTTTAAAAATGTATAGTTAATATCATTAGTTATATTTTGTAAGTGCAAAAAAGTATGTTACAATTTTATTTGAATATAAATATTTACCGATGATCGCAATTTCTGTGGTTATTTGCCCCAAACAATCCTTGTCTGTAGTAGTCTGTATTCAGTAGTCTGTAGTACCCAGTGTAGGAAAAGATGCTTTCTCTACTTGCTCTGAAAAACGTTTTAAACTTATGACAGTATCCTGAATTGAAAATATTGTCATGTTATATTCATTATAAGTACAATTTTTATTGCAGTAGAGGATTTCTTTTATACTTGGCATACTTTCAAATAAATGCTGGCACATATATCCAATATTTATTGTACAATTTATGTGCACGCAATTGTTGGGCAAATTTGTCTTCACGGTCCCAGGAAAGTTTTTTAAAATTTCTGCCCTTATTTTATAGGTCGCTGCAGTAGTACCTTTAGTGGTGACGTTAGTTATCATTTTAAATAGAATATGACAGTTTTTGGTAAAACTGCTTGGAAGCCAAGTTTGATCAATAGCACCAAGAACTAAAAGGTGAAAGCGCAAGTATTTGACAAAGTAAATTTTTGTCCCTGTAATTCAGCGGCTTTTAGCGTTTGGTGTGTTTGGTACTTTCGTTACTAGTCCTTTCCAATTTCCTTGCTCCCTATATGATAAAATTCTTTCAATATGCTTAGGATTTGTATTTGCACATGTAGCACAAATCCTTTTCTCCATATCCTTCGTCTTCTTCAGGGATTTTGGAGGAGAATGTGGTAATATGTGAATACTTCTACCTCAAAGTATGCACACGTGAGCTCCGCTCGGTATGTCTCCGTTTCTACATGCTGGACATGTCAAATTTGTAGGCGTTTTTCTTGTCTAAATAAATGTGAAATTTTTAAAAGTATATATAAAACTATATTTACATATTTACATAGTACTATGTATAATTTAACAAAACAATTTAAAAACCAATTTTAAATTTGCATATACAGTAATGTCTCGCTAATCCGAAGCACCTTCAATCCGAATTATGTGTTAATCCGAATGCGCGATTACGTCCATTGTGTACTCTACAATCCGAATTAGCGATTCGAATCTGTATTCTGTAATCCGAATTTTATAAAAATGTATGTAGAGGAATGGAAAAATATACGTTTCACGCTCTTATATCAATGTTAGAACGTAACAGTTTTTTGCCGTTAATTTGGGGATATGTAAATTCATTTTTTGTATGCGTTTTTTGTCATTTGCTTGCCGGTTAAACACGTATTTGCCTTTCAATTTTGTATTGTTTGAGTTGATTGAATATCTATACATTTGATATGGCAAATAAAAGAAAACACAAAACCTTAACTTTCAAAGAAAAATGTGAAGTTTTAAAGAAATTGGAAAATCGGTGTTTCTGGAAAACAATTAGCTCGAGATTGTAATGTTGGTGCTGCTACTATTTGTGACATAAAACGAAATAAAGAAAACATTTTGAAGTAAAGCAAATGTGTAAAACAATAAAGGAATAAATCAATCCTGTTTCTCCATTACAGTTTTGTTTCAAAAGGAAGTGAAAAAGCTTTAAAGATTCGTACATTCCGTCTGCAGAGTATCCAGAAATGGAAGAGAAGTTCCATGAATGGTTCTTGAAGCAAAGAGATAGAAATGCTCCAGTTTCTGAAGATTTCATCTTAAATCCAAAGATGTGTGGTCCTGAACGTGATCTTAGTGCAAGTTGAGGTGGGATAGCAAAATTTAGGAAACGCTATGGCATCAGAAATTGAAAATTTATGGAGAGAAACTCTCTGCCGATCCGGAGGCAGTAAAGCTTTTCGGGATATTCTTTCAAATAAAATAAGAGAATCAGGCCTTTCATTGTGCCAAGTTTATAATGCTGATGAGAGCGCACTATACTGAAAGCTTCTCCCTGACAAAACCCTGGTTAACTCACAAGAAAAAACAGCTTCTGGGCGAAAAACCTGGCTTGTGCTAATGCAACCGGATCGCACATGTTGAAACTCTTAGTGATAAGTAAATCTAGAAAGCCACGTTCATTTGGTTCGGATTGGTCGAAATGCTTGGATGACAGCAGTAGTTTTTAAAAATTGGGCGTTTATGCGTTCTAACGGACGGCCTGAAAAAGCTTTGCTTATACTGGGCAATGCTCCAAGCCATCCACCAGCAAGTGAGCATTAGTGAGGATGGTATGATCACAACAATATTCCTGCCGCCGAATTGTACGTCCTTGATCCAGCCCATGGATCAAAATGTGATCCGATTAACAAAGCTGAATTATGAAAAAATGTATTATCACATGTTATAAATTTAGAAGGAAGTGAAAAACACTACACTGAAGGACGCGGTTTTCTTCTTGGCCGGTGCTTGAGCTGAATTAATTCCTCTTAAGAATTGTTCTACTGAAACTCGAAATTTTTTGTTTCCGCTCAAAAATAGCTCATAATGAGCTCATAACTATAGGCGAAAAAGTCTTTTTTTCGAAAAAGTGTGGGTGCCAGCTTTACGGACGTTTTAATTTTCTGTGATGGGATACGTTATCCAATCTAATAGGAATATAATACAGCTAAATCTTTCTGCTTATTCTGATATGCTTTGATGAACACAGCTCCAGGCAGGAAACGGAATATGGACTGTTCAAAGTATTTTCCACCTTCATAAGATTTAAATCGTATTCTGCCAAGTTCTCTTATCTTCAAGATTTAACTGAAATATTTCAGAAATGATGTGACAAGTTGTTAAATGGCATAAATAACATTGCTAATGGACCAAATGAAGTAATGCTTTGAAGGAAAGTAAATATCTTAGACAACCTTACAAAAGATATGTCAAAGTATTACAAGTACCTTGTCAAAATCACATGCCCTACAAAGGGAAATCCCTTTTCGCCTCAGGAATTGTCAAGAGTTTACCTTTCCAAGAATTAGAACCTTTGATAATTTACTTGATGTCATAAGAAGTAGGACATTCGCGATTCGACCCATTCGTTGTGGTCCTTTCTCCTAGCGGCACTTTAAATTCCTTCAGAGATTAAAGGAAAAATGTCTGAAATGATACAAAATATGCTGAGCGCCAAAGTAAATAAGTACCTACCGAGTTTGAAGAGAAAAGCTCTTGAATTCTGATAAAACAAATTTCACTTTAATGATCTCTGACAACTCCTGCAATGCAAATATTGGACACCGTGCTAAGTTGAGGTGTACAAGGAACTCCTAAATTATATTATAAATTATAAATATTGAAATTAAAATATCACGGCCGAAGATAAACCAAGTCGTGCAACTTGTTCAGAGGGTTACCATATGAAAACTGTTTTTAGTAAACAAAAATTATTTATTCTAATGCCAAAATGACTTATGTTCCAGAGTATTATATAAAAGTATCTGCAATATATGGTTTAATCTTTTTTTAAAAAATGTATACAGAAATGGTGTGCTACTTTAAAATATATGAAGTTGACCTCTAATCGACCTTTAAATTTGTCGCTGTTGTCAAGATGAGTGCCCACTTATGTGTTCCCCAATTTTTGTCCAAAGCATTTCATCAAAAAACCTCAACGTAAGGCTTTCCACCGCCGCCTTACGTTTTTGCTACTTCGTGTATTATGTACCATCTGAAATTCATCATATTAGATTTTGGAAACAGACACCTTGAAAAACTTTACTTTAGACTCATATAAACACTGAAAATTTGTAAAAATAAGTTGCCAAAATATTTGTATTAGTCTTTAGCGTTAATCTATTCCGATAGATAAAAGTTTTTATTTAAAATAAAATATTAATTAATAAAAAGAGGACAAGGAATAAAATAAAAATAAAGGAAAAAACTTAAACGTCAAAGGAACGAATTACAAAATAAGAATAATTTCAAATAATTGAAATAAAGATTTAGAGTGGGTATAAGAATCTTAACACCCTAAACCTTTATATAGGATATTCAAACTTTACTAAAATATCTATGAGCTGAATTTTATTCATCTAGTTCGCAGCATTTTCATTTTAAAAGAAAAAAGGAATTTGTTATTTATTATAGCTGCGGATTTCATATGGCAACCCCATCAAGGAGTTTTTCAAAGTGGCTCATTTCCGTAAGTTGGCAATTTCACTAAGGCATCTGCTTACCAAATATCAAATTTCTAGCTCAAAGAATTCTCTAGATAACACGTGGAAAGCCGGACGGACAGACGGTTCGACGGAAAAACGGACATACATATACTAATCGATGTTTTTTCTTCTCCCATTAACGACAATACCGTTTATTTTTGTTTTTTTTTCTATTTATCATCAATATTTTTATGCGTTATAAACGATTGCTCAAAGCTATAATACTAAGGTATAAAAATCAGCAAGAATTTGCAATTTTAATAGGATGTATTTGTAAAAACACGCAAATAGAACTTTGTGATTGCACATAAAATTTTGCTAAATGAAAATTGCAGCAGAATAAGCAGCCAAGAAAAGCTTTGCAAGTCTATGACACACTTTCAAGGTTATGTAAGAAATTTGTGCAATTTTTCAAGCAAATATGCTTTCCATATTTGTTATAGCTCTATGTAATTAAAAATCTCGCTCCTATTGCCTTTCTTGTAAATAGACATAATGAAGGAGTTTTTCCATAGTTTTGGAAAACACCTGGCAGAGAAAAGCTTTAATTATCGCCGGGGCACTCCGTCAGGCGCCGCAGTGAAATCAAAGGCCAGTTCGTTGATATGAGCAATAATAATTTCATCTGAGATGAACTGAGATATACAGGGTGTCCCAAAAAATAGTGATAATCGGAAGCCTGGAGGTAGAGCGTCCCTCGGGGAACCCAAATCACCCCCATGTATGTTCTACGATTTTTTTTTAGTTTTCGAGTTATTACAAATTGTCGAGATTTTTCGCTAATTACGTGTTGTAAAGAATTTTTGGTCATAGCGGTCGACGTAGGTGAGATAGGCACTAGATTTTTTTTCCCGAAATAGCTTAACAATGCACCTGTTGTATCTAAAAACATTTATTTCAATACACTTCATCATTGCCTAAAGAAATATGTTGAATTTTTTCTTTTACCAAAACAAAAACTAGCTTGAATGTTCTATGGCAATTTTAAGAAAAAAGTTCCACAATTTTTTTTTAGAAACTAGTTCAAAAACTTCCTTAGTTCATCAACGTTACATGGTGCAAATTTTATCAAGTTATCTCAACGGCATCATACTTAAATTTCGATTCAGCACTAAAATTTAACAATTTTAATTGGGAAGTAAAAATAAGTAAAAGTGAGAATTAAATAAAAATAATTATTTTATTGTGAAAAAAGATTTTTAAAATGTCGACTTTCCTTTTCGACGAATAACCGACAACGGCGGAAAAAATTCTTTTTACTGCCCATTTATGCGCTTCTTGTGGCCTCCTGGTTCTTCGTGCGGATAGTATCCCCTATGAACCTGGCTACTAGCCCCCAATGGCCGTCGCTTTCCAGCATAAGCCCCACTATGCTGCTCGGTGATAACAGGCCCAGCAATGACTCCACAGCAGCTCTTCCATGCATCCAACGGCTGCAGACAAACAGCATATGCTGAGCATCATCACTCCGCACTCCAATGGCTTAAGAACTGCGTGAGGTGGTAGTTCGCTTCGCCGTACCCGGTTCAATCTAGTAGTCCATCGTCCCCTGTCATCGCTGCCCCACATCTCTTGCCATCTACTCATCATGTGGGACCTTTCCTCCTTGCTAGCCTGCCTCCGCCCTACCTGAGTTTTTCTTATCTGGATGCACGAGCCGCTATTAATACGGCAACATCGTATGTGTAACCCACCAGCCATGTCTTCTCCAGCATAGGCGGGATTCCACAGGTCAGGTTCTAGTATATGTTAGATCCCTGCGCCACCCAGCAGTGACAACCCTCTCCCGTCGACGTATGGTGTCGTAAACTAGGGATCGATCATGTTTCGGACCATGCGAAGCAGGTATTCTGGAACTCTGAATGTCGTCCCGAGCGCCTTCAGCATATCGACCCATTTGGCGGAGTTAAATGCATTCCAGACGTGCTATCTTCCAGCGGAAGCAGAAGACTCCTTCCTGAATAGGAGCTCAGGGCACGCACAGAATGCACACTTTAGGGCCTTCGCTGGTATCCCATCCGGATCTGGGGCCTTCCTGTTGCGAGGGGAGGCCACAGCGATTCCTAGCTCCTCCTCGGTGAAGTGTAGCGTTACGACCACCTAACCTTCGGAAGCTTCCAGTCGCGGGGGGCATGTGCGTCTACATTCTCAGAAAAATAGCTTAATTAATAATTAAAATTTTGGTTCTTGCTAAAATTGGGAAACGTGACACGCCACTTTCAAAATAAACGGCTCATTTAGTAAAATGCAGTTTCTGTAGAACAGTTCGATATTTGGAGGAAAATACAAAAGAGACAAGAAAATTAAAATTCAGTCAAGCGGTTAAAAATCCATTTGTAATCTAAAATCTATCTGTGTACATTTTTCTGATGAACAATGGAGATATTCGCTTCTTTTAGTACGGAAAGCACATTTCTACACTATTTCGAAAGAAATTTTGCAATCAGATTTTATCCTCCAAAGACTCATAAGAGCTAGAAATTTTTCATAGTAAAAACTTATGGAACCCTTGGGATGAATCTGTCTGGAATCTTTTCCCTTCTTTAGAAATTTTCATCGCAGATCCTTCGGTGAATATTTCACTTGAAAATAAAAACAAGGAATGAAAGAATTGCGATTAATTTGAATGGTTGCGCAATAAAAAGAATGGCCATTATACGAAATACTCAAATGACTTTTTCAAAGTGCTTCACTCGAGGATATATCCATTTAATACAAAATTTATAAGCAGACAAAGATTAGATATATGTATGTAGTTAAATACGAAAGAAAGAAAAACATTTAAATTATTATTTGCATATCGAAAGAACCAGTTTTGAATTTAAAATCACTATAAATGTCAGCTTCACCCCATGCATCCACTTTTCTGCTAAATTCCTGTCCTAAAATTGACTACATCAGAACGCCACCACCATTGCCCGAACAGAATTTTATCTTTATGAAATAAAACCAGCTAAAGTTGAATTTTATTGAAGGGATATTTCTCGCAATTTGCGTATAAAGATTAGAAAATTTTGCATAAAGGCGATGACATCACACTTCTATTTTGATAGGTGGCTTTCTCCTCACCTGAATTATGATTTGGGTTACAGCTTGCTGGATCGATTGTAAACATTTTTGATAAGAAACAATTATAAAAGAAATGGTAAAAAGGCCAATCACCTTTGATAAATTTTGACGTGCATTCAAAATGAAACATTTAAATATATTGGGTTGAAGTTAAAACTGATTTCAGTATAATGTGAAAAAATTAATATCATTAAAAATATTTTCACAGTTCTTATATTATACACCCGAGTGAATTATTTGGTTTGGTACTTCGTAATTGCGTGAAATTGTGGGTAATCTCAATAATAATTATATTTTTACGTCATAAACCTATTAAAATAGAAAAATTAAAAGAAATAATAATAATGGAAGCAGTTTTAGAGAGTGATAGTGATTATTTGACCAAAATTGTAATCGCTGAAAACATTTCCCAAAAGATCCTATTTCCCACAAAACCCCACATTTACCATCAGCTCCCGCACATTTCAGTAATATTATATCTTCCCAGAAAATTCTGTTTACCTTAACTTTATGCAAAATTTCACGTTCACCTCAATTCATTCTCACGCTCTTGTTACCGTGCACCTGTAATAGTACCTTAGCTTTAAGAACTTCCTAAAATTATCACAATGTCACCTTAGCTTTAAGAAACTCAAAGCTGTATATGTATAAATGGAAATTTGTGAATAAAGTAATTCAGTACTTTAAGGGACAAGCTTGAATTGTATTATATAAAAAAGTTGAGACTAAGGGAAAAAATGTTTTGGAAAAAAGCAAAAGGCAGACTTGACTTGAAGTCAAATATAAAGGATAAAGGTCAACTTCATTTTTTAATCTGGTACTCCATTTTTCATACTGAAAATTGAGAGAACGTAAAGTTTTACGTTGCAATTCACTTATGGACTAAAGCGATCTATACGGGTCACTTCAAGGTCAAATAAAGTCATTAAAACTAAAAGAGTGCGTTCACAGGTTGCGGATATTAGAACAGCTTCCTGATTTGAGGTTCAGCTGCGAATATGTAAGAATGAGTATCCGCGGACAATTAACTACAAAAACATTATTTTCTTTCCTTCCCTACGTCTAGGGTATAACATAATTGGTCTAAACCAATTATAGCTTCCTTCCTTGTTATTCTTTCAAATAGGTACAGCAATTCATGTGAGCAGCACGGTATATGTTTGTACCAGGTTATAGCCCCTAACCCTAACCATTACCATTATTATATTTCCAAAAAATGGGGTTTTTCAATGAACTTTAATCTACCGCTTTGACACTTCTGCCTAAAATAATTGTTTTTTCCATTGTTTAGACGTTAAAGGCACCTGTACAACCTGGTGCGGAATTGATGGTACAAATTTAAAGGGCTGATAGTAGACCTAAAATGCAAAACTTTATATTTCTACTTTGTTTTCCAGATATGGTGGATTTTATGATTTCCATGAATTCAGGTACCTTGACTTATATTTTTGGCCATATTATAAAAGTTCTTCAAAGTAAATAATTCGTTTAAATCTTATTTTCTTCAAACAATCTTTGGGTATCTATTTAGATAACTTTTTAAGATTTTAGTTTATTTCGATTTGCATCCAAAGAAAGAAGTGGTTTGGTGAAATTGATACCTGTGACACACTTGCCTCTTCGTTGTCTAAGCTGTAAGAGACAAAGTCATAAAACGGTACATTTTTCAAAAGGGCACAGTGTAGGTGTGTTTTCTAAGAAAACGACACACCAGATTAATCTATATATTAATTATACAAAGAAAGCTCCCGGTTCCGTATTTCAGTCACTTTTTTTATATGGAGTTTCATCGAGCTTTTCTTGAAATTTTATAATGGCAACACTGATCCGCATCAGTTCGGGGTTGTGTTCATTACTTTGGGGTTGCGTTCCTGGATAACTTTGGTGTTAAGTTCGCTTTTTGCCACAGATAAGTATGCTATACTTGGATTTATTGGAACTTTTTTTATTTCATTATTCTGCATGGTAAAATATTTTGCAAGTATCTTTTCATTGCTTCCTTGCATGGGAGGATTAGGCCTACAGGGGACACCTCTGAAAAAAACGCGCTTTGAAATTTAAGGTGCAAATTGAGGGAACATATAAAAACGTTATGTCACTCATATAACTTCAATTTGTGCAATTGCACAGCGGTCTCCTAGTTCTTATAACTGGAGGAAAAAAGTACTTAAAAAATTAAAATTTTCGTTCGGAATATCTGACGTAAGTGCTTTTGCGTTAGCATTTCTCCAAAATTTGAAGCAAAGTGCTGTATGAATCTGGTCTTTGAACGCACCCCTTAACAAGCCTAAAAATAAAGGTTAGACGATTTACTTTATTACTTACCTTAAATAACTTTTATAATATGGCCAAAAATGTAAATCAGGGTACCAGAATTCATGGAGAACATAAAATCCACCATGTCCCGAAAATAAAGCAGAAATATAAAGTGTTTTTCACTGCATTTTAGGTCTACTATCAGCCCTTTGAATTTGTACCATCAATTCCGGACCACACTGTATATAAAATTTTCGAGCAAATTGGTGAGAAGATTTATCATCACTAGGTTTACCCAAATAGAAAACAGCAGTAAAGAGAATCATCGGATATCGAGATCATTGTGTACAGTTAAAAGTGTTAAGTTGTACAGCCTTATAAGATGGACACTCGCCTAACCTTTCCGTTCACAATCAAAACATACCTACTCCCCTACATTTACACCCTTCTAAAGTGATAACTTGCCTACAAACAGTAGAAAGGGAAACATTCCTCGTTTGTATTATGAATGCATATGTGCACATTTGTAAATGTGGAGTAAATAAATTTAATTTTGTGTTGAACTGAGTTTACCGATGGCTCAGAGGAAGGCAGCTGAAGAACTGATGAAGAACGAGATGAGCTATCGTGATTTGAGCCAATTTCGACTGGAAACATAAGAAGAAGCAAAGATACTACTTTGAATGCTTAGAATGGTAATAATTCAAGCAAAGATAGAAAACGGAAAATACGGAAGACCAATTTGGAATCCGTTAATAATGCAGTGTTAAAATTTTTCAGAAAATATCGTGCTAAAAATATCCCTTTATCAGGTTTGATAATTAAAGAAAAAGCAAAAACTGTCGTAGAATATTTAGAAATTAGTAATTTTAGGGCAATCATTGGTTGACTGGAGTCTTTCGGCCTCAGACATAGCATTTAGTTAGGACGTTACCTGGAGAAGATTAAAATACATTTAATGGTGACGACACATTATCCTTTTATCGCCAATTCCCTACAAAAAGTCCTTTAAAAAAAGGGGAAAGGTATAAAGGCAGAAAACTTGCTAAAGAAAGATTGTGTTCTGTTTTGTTGCAATGTAACAGAGGAAAACTCAAGCCTCCGAATATTGGGAACACTGCTTATCCAAGGGCATCTAAGCAACGTAGATAAATGCGACTCTAATAAAAAATCATGGATGACTCCTGTTTTATTTGAAGATTGCCTTTCTTCAATTAATCAGATTATGTTAATAATAGACAATGACTGAAGTCATAATATAATGAAAAAGTTCTCTAACGTGATCATTCAGTTCTTGCGTCGGACTTGATCTCAGAAATTCAGCCACTTGTTCAATGCATTATTCGTACGTATCGGCGTATCAGTTTGAACGTTTAAAAAATCGTATTTTTCTCGTTTTATGACCTTTTGGCTGAGTATTAATGTTAATAAACTAATGTTTGTTTTTCTTGTTTTTGTCCTTGTATTTGATTTAATACTGCTAACAATTACATTATATTGCATGTCGGTATGAAAGCCTAATCTCAACACACTTTTTTTAAATGTGTGAACGCTTATGCGGAGATAGGTAAATGTTTCTCAGTGCACCTTCTGAGCTAGAAGGGAAACCCATTATTATTGTTTTAATATGTTGGCCAATATAAATCTCCTTAGTACTGAGCTAAGGTCTTTCTAGAAATAGAAGCTTTTTCTGATTCCTTGCATATCACAAATACGAAATTCGAAAAATAATCCCAGAATTTCTCTTCCGAGGAGCAGTTAGGGCAAGCGTCTCGACGTCTCTGGTTATTTCGAGCGTTTGTATGTGGTTTAACTGCCCCATGCTACCTACGGGGTCAACTGTGACAGCTATCCTCCTGATCGTCAAGGCCGGACAGTCGCATACAATATACTCCGATGCGCCGTCTCAGTATCCTCCATGCATGCATAATCCTCCAGTATCCCCATCTTTTTGAGGTGACATCCAAAGCTACCGTGCCCAGTAATCACCATCCGAGTGTTCCTCGCCCCATGCTTAGGAATTTTCTTTTGGTTGTTCCACACGATAGTCTAATTGCTTTCTTACCTTATTGGCAAGTTGTGACATTTTCCCACCGATTTTGGTATCCGTGTTATTATCTGAAGCTGGCAGATAATACCACGGATAACTATTCACATTGGCTGCCTCTAGAGCAGAGTCGTTAAATTTTTCTGTATTAATTCTGTAACCACAAGAACGGAGTCTCGCTTAGTGCATTGCATACCCTTCCATCAACCATAATTAACTGTAAATTGTGACTCACGCTCCAATTTACGTTATTTATTGTAGTGGTAGTAGGTTGCAGTGCACTAATTTTCTGGTTAAAATATCGTTCTTCCTCGACAGATACTTCAGTCGTTTCGTTTTTGAATTGAAGTCTAATTGGTCGACAGTATCGCGCTGAAGAAGGACGAGAATTTTTCCAAACAACTACGTCATCGGGAGTAGATTTTAACAAAAGCTGCAATGGAACATATGAAGTAACAAACAAATTAGTGTTGTTAACATTAGAGTCACAAAAGCGTTGTTTATACTCACTGTGACTTGTACTTCCGTCAAAACCCCACTAACCTATTAATAAAAGGTTATTCTGGGTACCTTCGGGTGCCGGCGATAGCGAAGATAACACTTCTTTTTGTGACACCAAAATTCTTGAAGCCGTGTGGTCCAACAGAGATTGTAACTCTACTTCACCACTTGTCTCTGTGACACTAATATTTTTCCGAGTAACATTTCTTTTTCTGAATAACTATATTCTTATAACTAGGTAAACAGTTCTTAAACTTACTATTTATAAAACCTTTAACTAACAAGTACCGATGCTTTGTCAGTTTTGCTTCCACGATAAGGGAAATGGCATCACTAGCACAAAATGACACATCCGCGTCAGTTAAGGAGGTTTTCCCACTCAACGCTGAGGCCACATATTCGGCGATTATTGAAATGTTGGCTATTCTTCTTTGTTTTGTTATTTTTGAACATTCTCTGAAATCCTTTCTTGGACGCCCGCGTTTTTTAGCTCGTGTGTCCGCCGAGTGTGTGACAGTGTCGGCACCTTCTAAAATTATTACTTCTGTACTATTTAGCCATTCTGCCCGTTTTTCAAGAAATATTGCTTTTGAAGCGTGGTATTTCTTCCAGTAGTCCACACATCTTTTGCAAAGATTCTTTATGTACGTACAAAGTCCCCAGAAATCAAAGTTGTCCTTCTGCTCGATGGATAAGCTATCCAATATTTCGTCGAAGACACGTTGGGCCCTCTCCGTATAACTCAGCCTCTGTCCACAATATTTGTGCCATATATCAAATATATGGCTGAGAGGGAACACGCAGCGATAGTGTGCTACGTTTATTGCTACGAAAGCGCAGCATTAAAATAACTCAAAAAGTTGGAAAACTATGAAAGAATGACTACTAGATTTAGAAAGAAGAGGATTTAACCTTTCAGTATATGTAGACATATTATCGGCATTGAAAGGCATAACAACTAAAAGTCTAAACGAATTTAAAAAAAAAAGTGGAAAGGGAACTTCAAAATACGATTTCATAGCAGTCCGATTTCAACACTAATAGTGCACATACTGAGAAGTAATTGACAAACAATAGATTGCAGGAAGGTGACACACTGATAAGGCGTCGCTTTGCTTAATGCGTTCATTTCTCTAATTACTTGATGTATATAGTTTTACACAATTTGTACATAGCACATGGTAGAAAGAGCAGAAGATTTGAAAAATTTTACCATACGATTTTTTTTGTCGTATGGCGGGAACCACTGTGCATCGCGAGGGATGAGTTATCCTCCGTCCGGTCCATACATCTGACTACTGCTCGATTGTCCAGTGCAATGAAGATTTTACCTCCTCACATCTGACCCTCGTGTCCGCATTATACTCTCTGCCGTGGAGCTGAGGCAGGATCCGTCTCCTGAACAATGGAGAGTGAATTTTGATTGGGCTTGCGAAAATTGACTCTATCGATTCAATTGAATCAGTTTGTGCAGTAAGACTACTTTTTAAAAGGCACTATCTACTCTACTGTGTCATTATAAACACTTCTTTATAATAAAAATAATTTTTTTACATCTTAGGTTTAGTTTATTAAGTCATTATAAAAATTAAAGTCTAAAAAATACGTGGTTCCAGCTAAACTTATCTTATATATAATGCAATATATATATATATATTATCTTATATATAATGCAATATATATATATATATATAATACTATAAAGGCATTTTATATAAAACGACACAAAAACTTACCAAAAGGGCACAGAGGCAAATGCATATAAAGAATGACACGAAAACTTTAAAAACACTAAAACACTAATGAAACTGCAAAATCAAGAAACATCAAAAGTAAATATGAAAGACTCTAAAAGGCAACAATAAATAATTAACATAAAAAAGCTCTAGGATATATAAGAAGGAAAATCCTGATACTATCAAAATCTAATAATAATTTTAAAACATAAGAAATTAATAGGTAAGTACCTATTATAAAAGGTATTTTGTATTTTATATTATTTAAACGCAAAAGGATTTGTTTGCTACAAACAAATTTGATATTTGTTAAAGTTTCTTCGTTTCTGGTTTGGTTTGATAGGCATTTTAAATTATTAGGTTTCAATAAAAACAAATATGGAATATGTGTTAAACGTCTTCGGGTAAAAGGTGTGTTATTTCAATTGTATATTGGTAGAACTTTCGCCACCCCTTTAAAATGTTGTAAAGAAGCAGGGGACCAAATTTTACAAATATTCATTCATTCTTACGCAAGTTATAATGAAATTACTGTTTGTGGAGTAAAGGGGGGTTCCCCTCCTCCAAATTCATTCATTTCCGGTGGAACGTTGGGGATTGATATTATGTATATATATGTATCGAATTTCAACTTCGTATCTTTAGAAATGCACATTTTGCAGTACTTTAAAATTTTCCATTATACTCGAGAGCCGATTATGCTTATCTACGAACTCAACCCCACAAATAAAATAGCAAACTCATATACTAAATTTCAGCTTTCTACGTTACTCCGTTCGTATCCAACGTATTTAAACTCCCCAGAGCCATAATTATGAATCGGATGGTTTCGATAGAGGACTCGTCATTTATATCGCATCTCGTAATTAATCGGTGGATATAGTTCATCCTTAAACTCTGATTTTTCATTATTAACGGGTTCGTCGTACAAAGAGAATTTTTATTTTTCTATACGTATATGTGCTTCCTCTGGGCATCAAATTATGACGACCAATCAGATGGCGCTCTCTGGTTACAAATTAATTGCTTTACTCAATTTTATGCCGCTAATTTAATTATTCTTCCTCCCTTCCTGCCCTTTGCAGTACTGTGCTAAAATTCATTGGTACCTCCTAATTAATTAGGTGACTTATTTACAAGGTGTTAAATACAAAAACTGATACATTGTAGCAACAATTGCATGGCTAACTCCATAAATATCTTTTATTAGAATACAACTATATTAAAGACTCGTATGTGAAATACATATTTAAATGACTGATTCGTTTACAGATTTATTTTAAGTGCTTGATTTGTGTGCCCAATTCCTCAGTGTTTTGAAGTAGTGCTTTTAAGTAAAGTTTTAGGAAAAAGGGACATGATAAATTACCTTTGCCGTTTTCTCCACGTGGTGTCAGGTTTTTCCGGGAACACCCCGTCACAAATGATAATCAATAACGTACATATTTTCTTGTAATTAGGTGCACGTACGGGGTACAGTTCGAAAGGTAACTTCATGGTATACGAGTAAATGAGGAAAGGCATGGTGTTAAAATCCCAAATCCTTCAGAATTTTAGTTAGAAGTTGAAAAAATTGCACTGGAAAGTTGAAATTTGGAGTTTGACACCCTACATTTTTTGTTTCCGAAGACCTGCAGTCTTACAAGGCCAGGGTATACTCTTAGCGGTGCTTGTACTGAATTTTTCAATATATCTCAATAACGGTATATTATCGACCCCCTTCCGAAACAATTTTTGGCTAGTCTGAGTGCCACCTATCGCCAGGTCGAAGATTACACCAAATGGGGTGGACACCCTGTATATTTCATTTCCCTGAAAATTACAAAATTCTCTTAAACTAACACTCCGGGATTTCTATTGGAGGATTAGGTGTACATTGATTGTATTATACCTATTTCAATCGTAATAATTGGGATGAGGACTTTAAAAAATTAGAGTAGATTCTGTGGTGTGGTAAATTGGAGGACTTTTTAGTTGTAGGCGATGTAAATACTCGTATGTTAGTTAGGAAACATTCCCGAATGACAATAAATTCTTAAAATTATATACCGATTTAGGTGTGGTGATCCTTAATGGTAGAATTCCCGCAGATGAAAGAGAAGAAAATTAACCCTTATAGGATCTATAAGTGCAGTAATTGGCACTCATGCTGTATCTTATACAGATAAACCCCTATAACGCGGTACTTGTAGAACGCAAAATTAAAAATTGTATGGGAGGTGGGGGCTAATGGTTTCCAAGGTAACGGCATTCGAAGGTTTTTTGGTTATCTTGTAGTTTGAAAGCCATATAGTTTATACTCATCATGATTTGGGTACGAATCTAACGCCATATCGTGTGTTTAGAGGACACTAGTGGCCTTTAAATGAGTGCTTATTTATTCTTCAGCTCCTTTCAGCTCAGGGAACAGCTCTATAATGCACACGGTCAGGTAGACGGAAGGAAATTGGGGAAAGGAAGATTAAGAAATTTTAACCTGACAAATGTTGCAAGTGACCCACAATTTTTGCCATGAAATTATTACTTGGCAATATCCCAGTGGGTTTACAAGTACAATACTTGTCAGCAGTATTGCCTCAAACGCTGGTACCCAGATAAATCGCCGTATCCTGTGCGGGATCCAAATAAAGCGGTGCAAGTTTCCGGTTATTCATCTACTGATTCAGTAGGTCGATCGTCCTTAGGCACCAGACCACGTAAATTTACTGTTGCTTTCTTCACATTCTGCCCGCCTTGAAATCTCTGAATTTTAATCTGAAAATAAATAAACTGGAACAAAACAAATTCTACGTTATCGGCCTAATGGCATTTCTTCCAAATAAACCAATGTAGTTAGTGTTTTGAGGAGCCCATACTCGCTCTATAGTTCTTGGAAAATTTGCAATAATGAGGGCAGTGGGATGGGAAAATTTAATTCTAAGAAAATCATTGAGAGTTGAAAAGGGTTTACAGTGTTTTAGAATCTTACATTTCCAATGTTGGGTACAACTTCGACATTCGAATTGTCAATTGTTTTGACCTTTATCTATAATAGATGGATTAGTAGTCTCGTCGTTTGGAGAAATAGGATCCCTATGGTCAGTGACTACTGAAGTCAAAATTGCATCAGTGGGTTGTACTGTTTGTTGTTGGCGCAGTGCATGGGTCGTCATAATATTCCATTAAGCGGCTGCGAGTCGCCAAATCCAGCCATACGAACTATAAATAGTTCGCGCATTCACTGTTGTCGATATAATTAGCTTGAAAAATCGTATTACAGCATAACTTCCCATGAATTGTGTTACCAATTTTGTTTTTCATTGAATCCAGATCATAAGGTGTAAGCGCATTAGCCCTATGTATGTTTTGATGATCAATGTCGATCCCCAGCAATCTATGAGTCATTATGTTATTTATCGCTTCACGTTGTGCCGGAAACATAATTTGTTTTCTCAGGTTTATTGGTGCGTCTGGAGGATTTAGGTCCACTCGTTTAATGTGGTGGTTGGATTTAATTCTTTCGGTGTTTTAATTTGTTTTCTCAGGTTTATTGGTGCGTCTGGAGGATTTAGGTCCACTCGTTTAATGTGGTGGTTGGATTTAATTCTTTCGGTGTTTTAATTTTTTGTAATGTTGGCGATAAACCATACTATTCGCCATTGTGAAATCCTGGAACAGTTAATGCGGAGCATGGAATTTCATTTCCCAGTGTTTGTACTATGTGCATTCTTGGCGTCATAAATGCTGATTTATTTGCATAAGTGATCGGTAAGTCATTAAAACATTTATCAGAATTCCGCACATAAACTTCTACTGGTTGGCATTTGATTATATATAACAATTCTCCTCGTGGGATTGCCGTGTAACCTAATTCTTTCATATAAATAAATGCGAGTGCATCTGGGTTTTGTCCTGCAGTACTCAGTTTGGTTCTTAACACTTCAATTTCTAATTCACATCTTTTTAACTTTATATTTTTGTATAATTTCTCAATCTGTACCTTCCAGTGTCTTTCAGTATATGCAAACTTGACTGAGGTCAGTAAATCTATGCTGTAACCGTTGGCCAATTTTTTGGTGAACCAATAATCTGTCCCTACTTTGGGGACAATTATTAATCTGGGATGTTCAGTTTGGTAATCATAGACACGACAAACTGCAATTACTTTTCTCACGTCTAATGCAAAAAAATGTCTCCGGTTTGTACGGTATACATGATGGCAGCATTTGAGTCTGTATTATTTTTACTAATATTTCGTATCTTTGTTGCCTTGCTCCGCTATAAAACATCGGATAAGAATTCTTTCTTCTTGCAGTAGTACAGT
The DNA here is from genome assembly GCA_006980735.1 of Dasypogon diadema. NCBI lineage: Eukaryota > Metazoa > Arthropoda > Insecta > Diptera > Asilidae > Dasypogon > Dasypogon diadema. The sequence continues at coordinate 14,599 of QYTT01092304.1, read as the reverse complement.
GTTCATGTAAACAGCGTAATGATGGCGTAATTGACGATGACGTTACTCCATGAATTTGTGCCTTCAGTATAGGGAACGCCATAAAATTTACCTTCGCTGTTTACTGTACCAGCTACGACCTCTGAATAGCTACTAGTGCTGTTTGGTTTTATTCCTGCTATCATTCGTCCACCATTTAATTTTTGTGTTCCATATTTGCGTAATATAAGGCATTCCTCGTGTGTGATTTCTTTGATGTAGGTGGGCAATCCTCCAGCCACCAGAAATAAATGACAATGGAATATGGTTTGGATGATGTTAATTTTGTATTGGTATGTTTTAATTGTAGCTACTTCAATTAATTGAAGTAATTGAATGTATTCCTCTTCTTGTTCGGTTTTTATATCTTCAATATAACATTCTCCTAAGGTCACAAGAGACATTGATGTTACATTAATATTGTTATTGGTGCAATCATACGCGATGAGTGCATGGAACAGCAGAACAGCAGCATGTTTGCGGCTTACAGATAAATTTTCATTACTTTAAATTATTTTATATATTGCTTAAATAATCTTCTTTCTATTCTAATTGCTAGGTGACTTGTAATTAACTTATATCAAGTCTATGATAAATTTTTGTTAATTGGTCGTTTTAGAATGCCATCTTTGCATTTAAATGTAACAACCCGAACTAATCCATCCTTACCAGGATGCAACTCTACTTCTCTTCCAATTAACCACCTTGTTGGAGGTAATCTTTCATTTTTAATTAGAATTAATGTGTGCTCTTTGCGACGTTATGAGTTTGTTTCAGCCATTTTGGACGTTGTTGTAATCTACAAAGGTACTCTGTACTCCATCTATGCCAAAAGTCTTGCTATATTTTTTGTATTTGCTGCCACCTCTTCAGTAAAGATATTTTATAATCTGACAGGTTGTCTTCTGGATGTGACACTAAAATATCGTCGATTAAAAAATGAGCAGGAGTAAGAGCTGCAACGGCTTCTGGATCATCATTCAGAGGACATAAGGGATGAGAATTAAGGCATGGTTTAATATGGGTTAAACAAGTAGCCAACTCTTCATATGTCCATAACATATTTCCCATGATTCTTTTCAGATGATGTTTGGTTGATTTGACCCCACTTTCCCAGAGGCCTCCAAACTAAGGAGAAGCTGGTGGAATGAAGTTCCATTTTATTCCCATTTCCGCTACTGTTGGGTATACATTGTCAGTAAGACCCCATTGCTTGTATAACCTTTCTTTGACAAGTCCGTTATCTGCTCCGACAAAATTTGTGCCATAATCGGAGAAAATTTTATTACACAAATCTCGTCTACTTGTGAACCTTTTAAGTGCAGCAAGAAAGGCTTCAGTTGTTAAGTCAGATGTTACTTCAAGGTGTACAGCTTTTGTAACTAGACAAATGAAAATACACACATACCCTTTGGAAGTTCTAGGTCATCCTCTACATTTTGATTCCTTCAATGTAAATGGACCACAAAAATCAATACCTGTGTTTAGAAATGGACGGCTTATCGTAACTCGGTATTCTGGTAGATTTCCCATTAATTGTTCTTGGGTTTTTGCTTTACATTTGAAACAGATGATGCATCGATGTATTTCTGATCGAATTAATTGTCTAGCTCTAGGAATCCAGTATTTTCTTCGGTGTACGTTTAGCATCAATTGTACTCCACCATGTAAGGTTTTTTTTTTTATGTAAATCATTAATAATAAGTTTAGTTAATGGTGACGTTTTTGGAAGTATTATGAGATTTTTTAGGTTATAAGGTAAATTAGAATGCTTTAATCGTCCTCCTACTCCCAATATACCTGTTCCATATAATTGCGGATGTAATTTTATTGTATTCGAGTTTGGAGATATCGGTTGATGGGCTTTTAACGCGTTTATTTCAATTTTAAAATGTGTTAACGTGTTTTCATAATTAAACAATGTTTCTAATACTTCATTTATTTTGTCCAACATTCGTCTTATGAGAATAGAAGTTTCTACAGTGTGAGAGGGCAATGAAGTTAAGAGCTGCAATTGTGCACTGACTAGAATTATACGATTATCGTAGCAGTTTTTTAATAACTTCCATGCAGCAAGGTAATCAGCATCAACTAATTGCAAATGCTTGATTAGTTGTGCTACTGCACCACTTAAGGTTTTTATTATTAGTTTTTAAATAGTGCAACTTTTGAACGTCACTGATATGTATATTTTTGTGCACAATTGCTTCAAACAGATCATGGAAAGACCAAGATTCATAATTTCCAGAGAACAGGGGAATTTTAATATGAGATAACTTAATTTTACTCGAATATTCAGAAACAGTAGAATTATTTTGGGAATTGTTTTTTGTACTGGTATCTGGTTAAAAATTTTGTGGTTGATTTGTCATGAGACCACCAATGGCACAATAAAGATCTTATATTAACTTAGAATCAACCTATGGGTTTCATAGCAATTTTCCACGATTCTTCTAACATAACCTTCTTCTTTTTAATATATTCTTTAGTCAAACGATCTTAATTCATATTTATTAAAAACTTGTAATTGCAATGACTTTTTAATCTCTGGCACTTCTGTTACAGATTGTTAATTTTGTCTGCTTTCTGCAGCTTTCGGCATCACAAGGTTTGAATTTTGTAAAAAAATTTCCAAAGCACCTTAAAATTTTAAAATGTTCAACTCTCACTTACCTTGTGGACGAACAGGATAAAGGCTGGATTTCACGATATTTGTTCACTGCACCTGAGATTAACTTTCACTGTACAGGTACCTTTGGTCTTTAGTTAATTGTAACAATTTTTTATGAACACGGTAATTTTATTCGCTTTATGTAAATGTCACTGTCGTCTTAAGTTTGGTGTAATGAAGTTTTACTTTTATTTTTTGATTTGACTTCCCGTTAAAAAACGATTTCAAAGTTTACGGTAAGATATAAGTGGAATATAACTAAATGAATTCAGGATTAAAGATATGATATCCGGCTCGAAGGACCATAAAATTAATGTAGGATAATATGGGTAGAAGAAAAACTCTTTCCGGTAATAGGTCTTTTATTGATCGCGACTCAACTCTAAAACTGTAAAAATAGTTCCACAGTGATTTTAATTCAACAAATAACAAAAATTAAAACGTTCGCAAAATTACTGATTGGCGCTAGTCAGCTGCCGGGAACGCACAGTCAATGGTGATCAGTATCGGGGCATGTTAACCCAGTTTTTTGTGCCTTAAATGGATGATATAGATCTTAAAGAGAAGTGGTTTCAACAGGACTATGCCACTTGCCACACATCACGTGAAACAATGGGATAATTGCACGAGATATTCCCTGGTGGTGTAATCTCCCGTTTCGGCGACCAGAATTGGCCGTCTAAGTCGTGTGACTTTGTGCGCCTTTGGATTTCTTTATCTGGGGTTTTTGAAGTCAATAGTTTATGTCAGCAGGC